>PVHY01004966.1:0-30143 GCA_004024945.1 Uropsilus gracilis
AAAAAAAAAAAAAAAAAAAAAAAAAAAAAAAAAAAAAAAAAAAAAAAAAAAAAAAAAAAAAAAAAAAAAACAAACAAAAAAAAACAAACAAAAAAAACCCCAAAACAAGCAAACAAAAAAAAACCCCCCACATATTTACCAGATATCAGAAGACAAAAACAGGCCAAACAACCAAAAACTGAACATCAACTTAACCAGTCAATAAATCGCAGAAAAATGATGGAGATGGAGTGAATGGAGGGGGGATATGGAGGGGGGATACGGAGGGAGGAGGAGGGATCAATTAATGCACAAATGTGACAAATCAATAAAATGAATTTTTTAAATAAAAAAATAAAAGGTTTACATTCTTCCTAGAGGGAGAAACAGATAATGGGAAAAGTTACACACACACACACACACACACACACGATATAATATAATGTTGATTAGTAGTAAGTAATGTAAAGAAAAGGGAGGCTAAGAGATTGCTTTTGAAAAATAAAATAATGAAATTATAATAGACAGTAAAGTACTTAATAAGGAAATAATACCTGAGCAGACACTTAAATAAGCAGGGACAAGAACATTTCAGACTGAGGGGATAAATGCAAAAATTCAGAAGAAAGCATCTGCTCAGCATGAAAAATAATAAGCTCAGCATGAGAAAGGAGGAATGAGCAATGCAGCAAACAGTAGAAAACAAAATTTAGAAAGTAATCTGGGATTAGAAAATGCAATACCTTATCCGCAGCGGTGCATTGAAAAGCTATTGAAAGAATATTTATATTAGTAAAAATTAATTTTGATATAATTTTGTTTTGTACAAGATATGAAATATATATATACTTTTTTTTTTTTGAGACTAGGTCTCACTATTTTTGCCTGTAGAACCGCAGGTTCACGTTGCCCGGGGTACCACAGACTCAAGCAATCCCCAGCCTCAGCTTCCCAGGTAGTTGGAAATATAGGCGCGCACCACCAAGCCCAGCTATATTTTTTTGGAACTAGGTCTCGCTACCTGCCCCCAGCGGGACTCGAACCACAATTCCTGGCTTCAGCTGCGGTTTCCTAGGCTGCTGTTTACATGCATGCGCCACCATGACCAGCCTATATATATATATATATATATATATATATATTTTTTACTAACAATGTAGCAACTGTAAACATTTGACACCATTTGCTTCTGTCTCTCTTTGCATTTCCTTCTATGTCTGTGTGTCTGTCTACCACACACCTTACCTATCTATATAGTGATTTTTCCTAATTTGTAAATAAGTTAAAGACTTTTAGTCCTTTACTTCTAAATATTTATTAGTGCATTCCTTCTAAGTAAGAACATTCTTTTATCTAACCAAATTTGCCATAGGCAGGAAGTTAATATTGATGCAATAGGTCATGGTATATATTTAAATTAGAATAATCATCACAATGTTAAACTTTACAGCTATTTTATATCCAGTTTAAGGTCTAATCCATGACTGTGTACCACATTTAGTTCTAATGTCTCTACTTTCTCTTTTAAATAAGTTCCACAGATTTCTATGGTCAGTCTCAATCTTGTCAGTTTTTCATGAATCGTTTCAAAAATTATCCCCTTTGGATTTATCTAAATATCTAAAATTATACATTCTTCTCAGGAACTCCCTGCAGATGTAAAGTGTCTTTCTCAGTGCATCTTATCAAAAAGCACATAATGTTTTTTTATTCCAATATGGCTTATGTTAACATCAAGTAATTGATTTGATGGTGTCTGCCACTTTACCTGACTGCGGAGTTCCCATTGTCTCCTTAAAATTGATAAATGATGAGATTTGTTGAGACTATGTAAATTTCTCATTCCTATTCAAAAATCTACCATTAAGTTTAATAATGTATGATTTTATAGCTTCATCAGTCTAATTTTATTACTTTGCATTCAAATATGTAAGGAAAAAAATGTCGCTTCTTCACTTTTCCATTTACATCAATATGGAAATTGATAATTTATTTTTATTTGATAATTATATATGTTATAGTTATTATTTAATGATGTTTAAGATGTTAACATTTAGTTTCTTGGAATCACTCTAGTGCAAATCATCCAAATCTTGTTTTCATGGTGGTTTAGCTGTTCTTAGACAACACTATTAAAAAGAGGAATCTGATCTCCCGGTCAGGGGTTGTCTAAATTTTTATGTAAAGAACTAGATAGCAAACATATTAGGATATGCCAGTTGCATAGCCTCTGACACATTTCTTTTACTTTTGAAAAAACCACTTTTACATTTGAAAAAAATTGGCAACATAAGCAATACTAACTTGTCCTATCTTCAAGTGTCAAAGTGAAACCAATTTTCACTTTGTAGCTTTTTCCCATGAGTAGTATCATAAAGAAACTGTGTATAGAATATAAGGAAATTCCCCTTAAGTGTCACATGGCTCAAACTCTACATTGTACATGTTTGGAATCTATAGAAATTAGTCTGATTTTTATTTCAAGACCTCTTCTGTTTTGATTTTTGAAAAACATACCAAATGTGAAATAATTTTTCTTTAAATTTTTGTTATTTTTTTAACACTTCTTTGTTATTTTTTAACTTCTTGAGCTATAAAATTGAAAGTGACTTCCAATTAGTAGAAAGATTTCACTGTTGTAAATTTACTTGGTGCTGAGGGCCAATTCAATTAGTTAAGAACTTACTTTCAAATTGTTGCCAACTGGATCATTGGAGTATGACAGTTTTCTGCCATCATCTCTGTGTTTCTAGGGACAAGATGTTGAAAGAAACACATCACAAGTCTAATTACATTTTATAAAGACAGGGTGTTCTTCCTCGTCTTTTAAGCATCAAAAGGCCTAGGGAGTTTATTTTTAATTTACAGAGGAGCTAGTGATTACATTAAACAAGGACACAATGTGAACACTGTGTGCAAACCAAGTTCATGCTGATTTAAGTCTAAATTGCTCTTCAGTGTTCATAGGAAGTATGTATATATCACACCAAAATCTCTGCTTAGGATTGGTGCCTCGACATAAACCCATAGTAATATTTCCTCAAATTGCCAAAGTTCACCTAACCAATATAATATCACTATCTCCAAGTGTCATTTCCTTGCCCCTTTTTATTAATATCCATTGAATATTTTTAAGTGTGGTTGGCTTTGTTTTTAATTATGGTTCTGTTTTTTTCCATTTCAGTTATTGAAATGGCATTAAAGTATTAGGTGAGAAACTTCAATTTTATTAATTTCAACCTCACTGTAGCAGCTGCATTGTTCGCTAAAACATGTAGAGGTGCGCTGGTAACAAAGCTTTGAAATATATCTAGGACAGTATAATTTCTGGTAATATTTATCACGAATAATTTATCAAGAAGTGTCTAAAATCTAATTTTATAGTTGGTGGGAGTGTGGGCCCTCAGCAACAGAAGTCATAATATACGATGAATAAATATTCAAAAAAAATGTTAGTTCTAGTTAAATTGAAGGATAAATAGCCAGACACAGTGGCACGTGCCTGTAAGCTTCAGCCTATGGAGCGGCTGGGGCTAGGGATCACGGTTCTAGTTCCACTCCAGGCAACACCACAAGACCTAGTACCAAAAAGCGGCTGGACGTGGTGGGCATGGTGGCTTGTGCCTATAATCCCAGCTACCTGGGAAACGAGGCTGGGAATTGCTTGAGTCTGTGGTATCCTGGGCAACATGAGCCTGTGGTTCCACAAGCAAAAGTAACAAGACCTAGTCTCAAAAAAAAAAAAAAAAAAGAAAAGAAAAGAAAAAGAAAATAAGGATAAATGAAGTCATTTCAGGCTAAGTACGTTACGTTTAGTCATTCCTTGATAGGATGTGTGTTAAGAATGAATCTAAATTTGGCCACTGTGGATGGATAAAAAGAACAAGGATTAAAAAAATGGAATCAGAATACATACACTTATTCTTCCTCTGCCTCTCTGAGGATGATTTGATCTAGGCTTCAAATTTTATGTTTTCCAGATGAAAACCAGACACCATATTTGCACTTTGGTCTTCAAACCACCCAGAGGCAGAAACTCAGTCAATGAATAATCCATTCCTTCAGGAGATAACAATAAAATTTTAACAGATACTAAAATGTATTAGATTAGGCATGTTTTATCATAGAAAAAATTTTAAGGGTCACATTTCTCAAAACTTTGAAGATCTATACACTTCATAAATAGTTTAATAGTTTTGTTTTTCTTATCAGTTTTAACTAAACTTAGTTGAGGTAAATGAAATAAATTTCAATTTTCTGTCCCCTAATTACAATAGTCATTTATTTCTGAAGACATATAATCAATTTAATTTCAGCTTCTTGGCACTGTATTTACTGTACCTAAAATAAAAGATCAATCTTGATTCCATAAATGTTAAATGTACAAAAAAAAATGTACAACATAAAACTGAAGAAACACTGCAAAAAATGCCAGGGTAATTATCTTTGAAAGATCGATCGAAGAATCTTTAAATGTTGTGCTCCTTTTGTATACATGTTGATCTTGATTTAAATCTAAAATACCCCATTCATAAACGCATTGCTTACATTTTCATTATTTTCCCTATTCTACATAACAAAATTGCTGGTCATTAATGTCCTGTAGGATTAAATTCAGCAGCATTACCCATTTTGTAAAATCCTTAAATGCATCTTTTTCTTTATTATGTCAGCACTTAACTTATCTATGAAATTCTACTATAGGACTATTTGAATGTGCCCAGACTGTAATCATTCCATGTTAGAGAAACTCCAATACTGAAATCCACCTTTACTTAAGTTTTATGAGTAGATAGTGATGAAGTGCGTGCACATGAAATTGTAAATACTACTAACAATGTTAAAGGTATTTTTTTTCCTATCATTGACAAAAGATTAAAGATTGCTAGTCTTTGGCATTGCTTCAAGAAGTGATGGAATAGGACTTTATAGTATTTCTTTGCTCTGTTGCAACATATTTGTTTTGTTTATATATTTTAGTTGTTTTATATTTTATTTGTCTAACCTATAATATTTATTTTTCTTAAGTGACAGAATTATTGCCTCTGTGTGAGTTACCAATGAGAGTGTAAATTTGATCTGGTTTAGATATAAATTAAAAACTTTAGGTAGTATCAGAATCAGATTTAAAATCCTTTGTCAGACAATTTACAGTCTATGGAGGTGAACAAATTGATAGCAATGTGAAGCTATGATGATTTCACAGAAAAATGTATTCTTAGGATAAAAAAAGTTCATGCAGCATATATATATTTTGATATATACATTCAAGCACACAAGAATGTTTGCTTTTTAAAATTAAGTTATATGGAAATATAATCTCAAAAAATAGGAAATTTAGCCCTGTTATTCAGGACAAGGTAGTAGAGGTTCTTCTTCTAGAGAAGTGCCTGGGAAATGTAGAGTTTCCTTTATTATTGTTTCCATCATCCTAGTAACTAATCAGAGTTGATGTAGCCCATTGAAAACATGCGATTCAATGAGAGCTTTTATCAGTACCTAACATCCAGTTTCCTTGGGTACTTGACCACCATTTACCTCTGAAGACATGTTCTTGACAATCTCCTAGGGAAACGTGTACCTGGAAAAACCCAAGGTGACAAGTTCATTTTGAATTACAGATAAATAACAACTTTGTAAAGTTTACATTGAAAATACTGCAGCATATATTTACATTTTAAAATATATTCATTGTTTTTCTTTAAAAATTATAATTTTTTCTTTAGATCACAACCTTGGTAAATGGTTTTTGGGATACCTCTTACTCCTTCCTCCCTCTGGTGCCCCCTCCATTCTTTCACACCCCTCTTTTTGTTGTTTGCTAGTCTGTGTTAAGTTCATTAGTCTCTTACTTTGCTGTGGCAGTGTCCTTTCACTGGGTGAGGGACTGTGTTGTTGGAACCAGGCGAACCTTGCTAACAGATTTTCAGTATTAAGTCTACGTTGGGCAGCCAGTCTGTATTTATTTGAGGTCTGTCTATGTTTTTTTGTTGCAGGCCATCTTCTCCAATCTCATTTCTGCTGTTTTGCTACTTAACCTTATGGTTCTGGTATGTGATTTACAGGGTCTTGCCCCCTGGCCAGTGTCAGTGAAGAAGTTTCTTTGTGGATACAGGCATCTGTGAATAGCCATTGTAGATCATCTCCTCTGCCTCAGTTTGCAGCTTTGTTGTGGGGCCAACGCCCCCATCTTTGGTCTTCCTCTCCTCTCCTGTAGTGTGGGGAGAAGGCCTTGCTTGCCTAGAAAGCATCTCCAAAATGAGGTCTTGGATGTTCCTGACCCAATGAGTGCATAGGTGCATTTGATGACATTGTGTTTCTACAGTTGCTTCTCTTGTTTCACATGCACTGGTTCTCTTGGTTGTCTATCTGTTGTGTCCAGTTCAGGTTTGTGGCTGGATTTTTGCATGCCTGGTCCCTCACCCATTTTATGATGGGGTTTGTGTTGTGCATGTTCTTGCTCTTCTTGAAGATTAGCTGGAGAGTGAAATGAAAGGGGCATTTCCACCACCACCCTCCCCCCCACCGCCCACCCATGCATCGGTACCTCCCTGCATGGGGTTGGGACCGAGATGGCTGAGCACGCACCCTTCCATGCTCCCCTTGGGCTAGGAGCAGGGGACAACATGGCTCCGCTGATCCAGGCTGCAGATGACTGCCCGTGCAGCAGGCATCCGCTGGTGGATGGGGCTAGAAAAAAACCCAACCTATCCCCCCTCCTGGGCTTACCAGGCTTGAAGAACTTACCCAGATTTCTTCACCATCTTTGCTCCTTGCAGGGAAGGGAGCTCAGACGGCTCGGGAATATATTCATCATTTATAAGAAATCTAAATTTAACTAGATAATTACATTTGTGTTTGCTAAATCTGACAGCCTACTTGGGACAAAATCAGTGAGAGGTACGGGTCTTTCATTACGTTCAGAATTCAAGATACCTTTTTTCTTTCTGGCTTTTGGGAAAACTTCTATGCCTCTCTGTGTATTCCTGACCTCCAAAGAAAACTTTCTCATGTGAAACACAGAGCAAATATTTTCAACTGAAGCCAAAGTTGGCAACCTCCAGTGCCTACAGTTTCCATAATGTAATATACATGATGAAGTAGGCTAGAGAGGACTGTTGCAAATTATAATAAATTAGTTAACAAGGGAAGCTGATATTCAGCTCCACCCAGAAACATCCTGTGGATATTTACATAGTATTGCTAAATTTTCTTAAGTCCAAAGCCAGAAATATTGGGGGATCCACTTATATGTTAATACTAGATGCATATTGATAAAGTTTTAAAAAATAATCAGCGAGTAATACTCAGTCTTATTTTTTACCTTCAGTATAGATTTTTGGTAATAACAGAAGTAAAAATTTTCTCCTATTTCAATTTTAAGTTCAGCAACTGATTCCTCATTTAAGTTAAGTACATCCAGAGTCCTGCTATGAACAACACATAAATTTAAATAAATAACACAACACAGCTTGAGCATCTCTGTGCTATGTTTTTCACACCTTGAAATATCATGTAAAAGATTCACTGGTTTAAATTGAAAGTGAATTGTTCAGCATTAAACTTTTATTTTAAAATTGACTGGTACTTGTTTTATAGACCCAGTGGAAATCAATAACCTTGTCATACTCACATAATATCCCCGAAATGCCTCACTATTTCAAAGGATTTTTGAGCTAATAAATCAAAAATAAAAATTTAAATGCTATCTTATTCTTTAAATCATATATATATATATATTTTTTATGGGTTTAATAAGATGCTATTTTCTTTTCCCAATTATATCTTTTGACTACATTAAACTAGTTTCATATTCTTGAATGTGTTAAGAGGACATTTTCATATAAAAGTTTTGCTTGCTTATATAGTAATATTTATTTATGGGTGAAATTCTGCTTCATTACACTTTCCTCTGAGGTAGAAAGACAAATGATAGATAGATGGATGGATGGATGGATGGATGGATGGATGGATGGATGGATGGATGGATGGATGGATCTCATGTATATGTATTATATATATATGTATTTCTGAGGAAAGTGAATCACTTTTGGAATTTGAATATAATAGAAACTATTTCTAAACATTCTAAGGTAAGAACCGAGGTGAATATTTTGAAGAAATATGGTTACTGGTTTTTTTTAATGCATTTTTAACATCTGCTTTGAAAATCAATACTTCAAAGAGACTTTGACAACTTTATCTGACAATACAGAGTAAACAAATAACACAAGCATTTCAAAGTCAATTACCTTTCCTTGGGCATGAAGCAAGAAATTACTTGAAGAGAATCAATATTTAGCAAACAAAATAATGACCTGGTAACCTATATAACAAAAAGGTAAAGAACTATCATGTTTAACATAAATAAAACTTATTTCATTCACATTTTAACCAAATATTCTTTGAGATCTTATTCTTCAGGCATGAATTGTGTCAGATACTTGTGATAGAATATTTAATGATATCCCTGATGCTATGATGAGATTCAATTTTACTGTGGGAACGGTGAGAGGTAAATAAACAGGTCATGATAATCCATAGTTAGATTAGAAGAAAATGCTGGTTTCCATGAGAGCATGCAGGGTAACATCAAGCACAAATGATTTTCCAGTTTTTTTTAGTGGAATTATTTTTAATTTCCTGATGAGAACATCTCTCTGGGGTTTTGATTATTAAACATTCCATAAGAGATCTAGCATTTATAGGTCTTTATCTTTAGTTTGGTCAATAATAAATTTTATCCTTTGCGCAGAGATCCTTCTGTGAGAGAGGACACGATGAAAATTCGATTGGGATGTTAGAGATAATCTGAAAAGCCCCTGAATAAAGCAGCACATATGGTCACCTCCTGAATATTCAGATCAGCTCCAGTGATAAGAGTTAATTCATTTTCTGTATGCCAGATTTATTCTCTTTTTCTATAATAAAATAGTTTGGAATTTGACATTTAAAGATACATGATTATTAACTGTGCAGCATCACTTTCAGAACTTTTGATTTTAGTCAATATTAAACACTTGTCATGTAACAGTGAGGATGCTCCTGGTGGCAGAGCAGAACAGTTTTTCCTCATCTAGCAGACATCAAGGTCCATCAATTTTTCAGACGCCAAATGAAATCTCTACCTCTTCTTTTATATGTCTGCAAAAGGGAAGCGTGTTCTTTGAGTTTTCTCCAGTCAATATTAAAATAATGGAAAATGCAAATGTAGTTCAGGACTTTAATAGAAAAAAAATGCAGTCTTTTGTGACTAAGGGAAAGAAATCAAACAAAACTGTTATCTAAGTTGGAAAAAGACCTGCTGGCTGTTCCTATTCATCTCAGCAATTCAATGTACCTGAACAATGTAAGAGAAATGATTGTTTTTTGCCTTTTTAAAATATCTCTGTAGAATCTTGACAAATGAATATGAAATGTGACTGTCCCATATAAGAAATAACCATTTATTAAATAGAATGTGATGAGTAATAATGACAAAAAATGTTTGACAGAATCACTACTATTTCATTAGACTTGACACTTGTTAGTCATGTGATGTGTGCTGCAGATAATAATAGCTAATGAGACTTTAATGGTTAACTGCAAAAATGTGCATCTTATTGTAGGCTTTCAAGAACAATAGAATAATTTCTTTGATTTTTATAATAAATTCATTTTGATCAGAATATATGTGGCAGTCTTATTTAATTGAATTTTATGGACACTTTTCATACCATATGATTTATTTTAGTATTATATTCACAGGCAAAAGTGGCTATTAATACCTCCTATTTAGTTAGTAGGAAAGGTGAGTCACCTGAAGGTGGGACAGGTCAAGTCATTATACTTCAGGTTCTTCTAATTCCTGTTACTGTATCCTTTCAAAGCCTTCTTGTAGAGTTTTTCAAACATTTTATGCTCTGCTAAAACCACTTATTGGGGGACTGAGGATGGCAATGACTCATCACAAAATTTTAAGCAAATATGTCTTTAAAATAAGGTATACAATTGAGATGAAGTGTTTGAAAACCTTGTAAAATAAAGTTATTTTATTTTACTGAAAATAAATTTGATTAAACAGATGATTGTTTTCTTTATTTTTCATAGAAGTTGCTCCAAGTTGTCATTAATTAGTAAAGATTAAGATCTGTCATGATTAGAAACAAAGTTAGGGAGTCATTTCAAATATCCAACAGCTGATTTATTTTCAGCGGTCAGTATCCTTCGTGTTGAAAATTCTCAACATACTAAAAATCTGAGAGAAAAATATTGGTAACCAACCTGTTTGAAAGCATTTACCAAACAACTAGTTGGATAGGTAATACAGATCCAGTTCTAGAAACTTTTCTATGTAAATGTCTGTCAGGCATTTACAGGTGAGTTGATCCCTCATGAAAGTTACAAAAGACTGAGACTAATGTGTGATGATAAATTTTTATATATCACCTTGAAGTAGACCATGGGCCCCCCACATTTGTTTGACTATATTCTGGGTATGTCTGTAGGTTAGTATGTGTTTTGGATAAGATTAGTACAGGAACTGGAAGACTGGGTAGACTAGAGAGCACTCATCGATGTGACTAGGCTTCATCTACTTCATTAGCCAATTAAATAGATCAACAGGATGTAAGAGGGAATTTGCTCTGTCTGCCTATTTTCAAACTGGACATCTGTCTTATTCTGTACTAGAGTAGAAGTAACACCAGTAAAAGAAGGTCCAAGTTCTCAGCCCTTTGTACTTGGACAGGGATTATACTAATGGCTCTCCTGGGATTCCAGTTTGCAGACAGTAAATCATAAGGGGACTTCTCAGTCTTCTAAAATTAAATGAGCTAATCCCCTAGACTATATCTTTATAAATTTTTAAATACATATACTACATAAAAGATATATGTGTAGATATCTATCTATCTATCTATATATATATACAAAAATGCATATAGACATTCATCTTGTATTTCTAGAGAATTTGATAAACTCTTTGTGAAGATAAATGATCTCTTTACAGTTTTTAATCCACTAAAATCCTTTTTATCCAAAGTAGTCTAATAAAATTAATTTTTCAGATCAATTTTCAGTTTTTTGCTAAAAGCATAGAACATCTTTAATTGAGTAAACTACAAATGGTTTTACCAGTTTCCTGTTACTACTAGACTATTTTGGAAATTTTGAACTCCACTAACACCCTCATCTCATATTATTCCTGTCAAGTTAATTTCTATATTCAAACTAGATAACAAATTATTTTCTTGTTTGTGTAGTTCTTAGTCTTATAGTTATCTGTATATTTTATTCTTTTTTTCCTTCCAGAAATTCAATAGTTCTGTTGAGTACATTTTCTATCTTCCTTAAAGTCTCCCACTAGTGTTTTCTTTTAGAAGATTTTCTCTTGATGTTTTCTCAGTTTTGTTTTCTGTATTCATAGTTATTTCCATTCATTTTTTGCAGTGGTATTTTCACTGGTTGCAGAATTCTTGCTGGCCACTATTTCCTTTAATAATTTGAAAATGTATTTTGATCATATTGTATGTTGCTGAACATCATCGCTCTCTCAGATATTTCTTTCCTCTGGAGTTATAGCTCTAGATTTCACTGAATCAGTAATCTTTCACTGCTATTAAATAAATGGTTTATTCATTATAACTGAATTTTGTGGTCATCTCTTCAGTCAAATATTCTTACTAGTGATAAAAAAACAAGAGTAAAATCAGTATAAATGGCAAAAGTGAATACAATTTTATTTTTTTCTTATTTTCAGGTTTACATTATTATACTGAGTTATTTATCTTAAATATATAAGGTGTTCAAATGACAAAAGGAAACAATAATTGTATATATGTATTTATTACATTGGCTATAAATCATTTTTTTCTTCACTGAATATATAAAAAGTAATTTGTTCTTTTAATAAATAAAATGTGCTTGGGAAAGCCACATTAACAGTAACACTTCCCTTCCATTAGTACACAGTAAATACCTAACAGAAAAGTTAAAACCTAATTTTACTTTAAAGAACTGAGCATCTTCATTATTGGAAATGATACAATAGTGAATCAAGAACTCTTAATTATAGAATACAGGAAATTATCATAAAGGGGAGTGGTAATGAGAAAGAGTTGCCTGGGACAGCCATTTTGTATCATTTTTATTTCCAGCTTTTTTAGGACAATCTATCAAAACTCTTCCACAAGATATATGCATCCTTTTAGAGTACTTAGTTGGTGTTTGGCAAAAAGTGATGCCATAGAGTTCTCAGTAAAGAACACGGGTACCTATGATGCATAATGCATAACTCCAATCCAGACAGGACTTTTCCCCTACAGAATACCTCAACTCAGCAAATGGTTTCCATGAATTCTGAATTAAAAATAAATCATAGGACTGTTTTTGACACCTTTCCTTATATTATGCTCTAATTTAATGAATCAACTTATCCTAACTATAGGGACTTTTGTATATTGGTAAATAAAGTCACTCATGGTTATTTAATGACTGTCGATACTGAAGGTATTTGTGACAATGTAGACCAGAACAATTAAATTGCCTTTGCAGTTAAAACCTGAATAGAACTGTTTCTTTATTTTGTCTGAGGTCACTTATGCACTGTAAAAATAATTATTCTGTCTTTCAGAGATTTAATTTATTTTGGTAAATGTTCCATTGTCCACTTATTAAGCAGCTTATTCATAGGCCCCCCCTGACTCTATGCAAAACATGCATTTTTATATATCATAGTTTGCTTGATAAATGTTATACTGTTCAGAAAATATTTTAATCGGTTCTATATTTAATTCACAGAAACAGTTGGAATTTTCCAAAGTCATAAAATATTGGGTCTAGAATAAAAAAAATATTTATCAAATAATACATACGGTTTATTTGTATTATGTATTCTCAAATAATACATACAATTTAATTGACTTTATACTTCATTAAAGCAAGCTCTCAATCTAGGATGCCTTATAATTATTATTTAGTGAGTTTCATTGTTGCATTAATTATGTGTAATTATTACTGGTGGAAGAACTTCTAATTTGCACTTATATTTCATAGGATGTAGACTTTTTAATTGATTTTGTATGGTTTTAAAGTTTTCTTAGCTTTGAGTAAGATAAATTTTCCAGTGAATTCTACATCTCTTTATTTTTTTTATTAAGTAATTTATACATATATATATTTCACATCAATCACATCCTTGTGGTCCCTGGGGGTCCCCCACCACTTCCCCTCCCTGGCCACTCCAGCTGGTCTCCTCCTGCAGTTGCGTACTTTCATTTGGTTGTCCATATATTAGTGAAACCATTTGGTTTCTGTTTTTTTCCTTCTGACTTGTTTCTACCAGTATGATTTCTTCTAGGTACATCCATGTTACCAAAAAAATCATCGAATTTGTCATTTTTTATTGATGCGTATTTCTACATCTCTTTATAGGTAATAATTCAAAGCAAAATTTACTCTGTCTTTGGAATTTTCAACAAGAAATCAAATCACATTTCTTAACGTGAAAAAAATCTAAAGGTGTATGATATTCCCAATAAATTATATAATTGTAAAATCATGAACCATAACAGAGATTGAATTTTAGTTTGCATGTTTGCTTGGAAGAAAAATGGGGACAGGCATATATTTAATAAGAAATTCATACTTATTAAGTATATGAATGTCTTCAATATATTACTATATTTTGTTGTTGTTGTGGCAGTGAAAATAAATTTTGTTGACTGTGATGAAGAATGCTACAATGAAAATGGTAGTTTAACATTGGATACCTCATATTTCAAATGATTTCTAAACTGGAATTATTTGTCTTATTGCTGAAAAATTGCTTAACTATTTTAATTGGTTTAAAACACTGGGTATGATTCATAGACAAATGAATTTTAGAGCAACAATCATCTGGAACACACAAAGAAATTTCTGTTGGATAAATATGAAAATAGGTTTGTGTCTATAAATTACTCTGATATTTTACATGTTAGTGAGCTCAGTTTAAAGGGTTGAAAGTCATGCAATGAATATGTCTCTCCATATTCTGCTTTTTCTTCTATAGACTTCCTCTATGTATGCCTGACTAAAGTTTTATTCTTGACTTCTAAGTATCATATCTTGATGCTGCTTCCTGTTCTCTGAACTTTCTGCATCTGTGATTCTGATCTCTCATTCATTTTAAAACATTCTTGACCATTATTATTTCAAAACTTTCATTCATTTCCTCTCGCTTCTCCTGCATTACTATAGCATATATATTACACATTTGGAAATTACTTCACAGTTTTTGAGTATTTTGTTTCTTTGCAAAACATTTTTCTCTTTGCATTTCAGGAAAAACAATTGACATCTGCAAGCTCACAAATTAATCCAAATAAAATCACTGGATTGTTGGGGTTCAGAACGGACTAGCTTGTGTATGCCACACTTGTATTGATTGGTTTTAATTAAAATTACTTAAAAAAAATCTAGTGTAAAAGGACAGTCTGACCCTCCTTTGTGTTCTTAAAAACAAGAAATAGATCCCCCATGTGAAAGGTACTTCCCTGCACCAGGAGTTAGAAAGATCCCTTCATAGGCAGAGATAGTAACTGTTAAGGCGCAGGAACTTGTGTCAACAAACCCATTTTGCATCTTTGTAGAGAAGTTAGAACTTGTCAAGTTTTTGAAAAGTATTGTATCTTTGTCTAAAAGCTATATAAACAAAGTAGTTTGGTCATTTCATAGGTTCTATACTATGGGACCTCCAAGTCAAATTGGTTTTTTTTCTCCTACTAATCTCTGCTGTGCCAACTTAATTATTAGACCAAATAAAAGAATTTGAAAAACAAAGTGAGAACAGAACAAAAGCTAAAACACCACTGATTCTGAAATCAGGTCAAAATGGGGCAGAAGCCTCCTACCAAGATACCACACTTAAAACGCAGCTTCTGCCATTCAGGTTCCCTCAGGTTTGTACCACCTGTGTATAGCAGTTGCCAGACAACATGCAATTTAAACAACAGGGTTTTTATTAATAAGGGGCTTTAACCAAGAAAACAAAAAAGTCCTTAATGCCACAAGTGGTCAGTTATTTCACTCCAAGTGCAGTTTAGTTTGAAAGTCCCAAACTCATGTCCAAGATGGTGCCCCTCCAAACCTGAGGCACCTTGCAAAGTCCAGTCCTTCTCCAGCGTCTTCGCTTCTCTCTCCAATGTTCTAAGCTGCTTCACTTCTCCAAGTCTCTTCAAATTTTTCTAACAGATGCTGATGCAAACTCAACTTTCCAAATACACCACCTTGCTGCAGCTCCACACACTTTCTTTACTAAGCCAACCTTTGGCGGCATCTGGCCACATTTTCCAGGCCTGCCCTCAACAGCCCCTGGTCACTCCCGGTCTGCCATTCTGGCACCCAGCTCCACACTGGCTACTTCTCTGCTGGCCACTTTCCACCATGTTTCCTTGCCACTTTCAGATCACTCTTCCAGGGGACTTCCATGTGGGACTGCCAGGTGGATCTGTTCTCTCAGTCCACCAGTCTCATCTTTCCTCCCCCTTTCTCTTCACACCTCCCTTTTTATATGCCCTCTCTTCCCCCTTCCTATTTTCTCTCACAAGTCTTTCAGACTCCACCCATCAGGGCATTTTGGCACACAAAGAATTTCCAACTGCATCACTGCCTTGTATCATTCCCCCATTCTGATCTAGTACACATGTATATATATATAAATGTAAAAACAACCCTTTTATTACACAATCATGCAAAAACATATAAGCAGGCAAATCATGCAGTTACACTAATACCAGTTAAAGCATTTTTCAAACATCAAGCATCTGAGAGGGAAAAAAAACAAACCATTTAACCCATGGAACCCCAGTGGGTACCCAACACTAAGCAGTTGCCCAGAGATCAAACAGTAATAAGGGATAACACACAGGTTTATTTACAGTAAGGAGAAAAACAAGCAAAAAGTCTATTAGTCCACACCCACACAAATACTCCACACAGAAAGGAACCCCACTTCTGTTCCTTGGGGAGCTGCCTGGGGTTAACCTCAGTCCGCAATTGCCAAGTATGTCCTTCTCATTTTGTCCTCTGTCTCTCCCAACACGAGGTTCTGCTCAGGTTTATCCAGGTTGCAGGGTGCTCAGCATTTCATCAGGGTCCCCTTTCCACAGCCCTTCGGGCCGATGCTAGAAGAACCCCAGAAGACTTCGCTTCTGGGTCTTTTCCTCCAGGTGCCAAAACCTGCGAGCTCTAAACTTGTCTCTTCTCTCTCCTTCCCAAAAATTCGTGTCCCAAAGGTGTCTTAGTCTCTGCTCCTTTCTTTTTATATCCTTTCTTTTTTTTCCCTAAGAATCAAAGGCTCCAATTTCCCTCTACACACCCTTTAGATGATAGGTTCACTCTTCCTGGGTCCACACTCGTAATTTGGAACAAAGTATAAGTACCCATCCTGTTACGGCCTCTTTTACCTCTGTGTTTTTCAGACACAGCTAATGCAATGCCTAAATTTTATGAACAAATACACTGCCCATCTTGGGGTCACCGCTTCAAATTCATCTTGTATATTTCTGAATTAAAATAATTAAATGTATAGACATTTTGCAGTTCATTGTGAGCAGCATATTTTTTCAGAGTTCCAAACAGAAAGACTATAATATGGAAATAAAAAAAAATTCAATATTCATTTGATATTTTTGTCAATAAGTTAAGATTAATATGTAGGTAAAATAATGAATGCACACATATTACTTATCTAGATTTATCCACTGGGAAAAAGAATAAATTTCTATATTTGCATTCTGAAGATTTAAGCTCCTTATACAATGCATGTCTGAGACTAGAGTACTTTTTCTTTACCCAAGGGTCTTTGATTAATTCACATTTGAAAAGTCCAGAATAGCATAGTATTTTTTTAATCAGTCTCACCAGCAAAGTTCATGTTTCTTATGGAAAAAAAAAAAAAAAAAAGAACCAAGAGGAAAGTACTTACAGATGCTGAACATCAGCAATTTAAGCAAATCTGTCAAAACCAGATGTTGGTTTGACAATCCATCCTAAATAGACTTGTTTTGCATTCCTAGCTTTAGTTTCAAAATAACAGTACACTAAACTAACATAGGCCTCCATAAAGGCTAAACTGTTTCACTGTGTAAAGTTGGGAAAAACAAAGGATATAGGATGAAATAGTATGATTCCATTGCCAATAAAATGAATGAATAAATTCAATTATTATGAATTCCAATGTAGTTATGATTATTCAAAAAGAAATACACAAGCTACATTTTAAAATTCGACTTTGCAAAGACATTTTAGAGGAAGATGCTTTTTTTAATGTTCAAAAACTAGTTGCTATATATTTTTATTTTACATGTTTAAAATCCTGAACATGTTTTAAAACCATTAAAAATTCTTAAAAATATTCTAGTCTGTACTTCACAAGACAAAGCATAGACAAAGAATTTGAACAATGTAACAAAACGTGTTAGTAACAAAAACAAAATGAATAAAAGGGAACAGCTTAGTATGTGCAAATCCAGCACCTGATTGTTTTTTATGCAAGCACAAATTATCCTAAATTCATCTAGTTGCATTGATCAGGTTAGCTGAGTATTAATTTTGATTAAAGAGAAACAAATTGAATAGACATGGAAGTGCCAGTATTCCTTCCAGTGGAAGAGTAGGCTAATCTAACGAGAGAATTTTGCTTTTTGAGGAAAGTGCAGGGAGTGCTGGACTGCGTATAGATTATTGGGGAAAAAACCCCAAAACTTAACAGCAAGTAACAAATCTAACAATGTCTTTCCCAAACTATAGACAGAAATATGTTTTGTTAAGGAGACTTACAACCAGAATAATTTTAAAATAAATTAAAGTTTGTAGAGCGACATTCAAGAAACCATAAAATTTAGATTTTTATATAGGCTCAGTGCACAGAACTTGGGTACACTGAAGAAAAAAATATAATAGCTTAGTAATTAAGTTTGAAGAATGCATTTGTATTTGGGCCTGTTAGAGTATTGCTCCAAATGATATTGCTGAATTATGCATATTACCTATTTAAGGTATCTTGTTGTATTTTATTTTATGGCCCCTTTGTGGTGTTTTAATGAACATTTCACCATTATAAATCTTATTGAGTTTGCTATCATTTTTGAGATTCAGTTGTTTTATGGATCTTCCAAGCAAAAGTTTATACTTTTTATTGCACTTGTTCTTATTTTACTGTTTTTATTATATAAAGTTGTAACTAGTTGAAGAGCTCCAAAATAATCAATAAACATGACTTATTTAAACTTCCTTCAAATTATTTATGAAGTAAATTCAATAACATAATAGTTGTTACAATACTTGTGATGTTTAAGAATTTTAAAAAAATTGTCAATTCAGAATTTACCACATAGAACCTTTGATTGTATGCATCTGAAATAGATCTGAAGATTTGCAACAGAATGAGTACCTCCAAATACCAAACTAGCATTTGCTTATTTCTGTGATCTAAACCCAATTTCAACCTATTCATGAGTTGTCATTAAATGCAGAGTTGGAAGAAAGGAGTTCACAGTTGAACACATTGCACACTATTTCCATCTTACCAACATATTATATACAATAAATCTAACAGGCTAGATCATAATTGAATGTAACACAACTATAAATTGATGACTTTTTAGTATTACTACAATTTTAGTACTAATTTTTCATTGAAAAGAAATATATTTCTTTTCATGTAATTTATTTCTAGTTATGGTCATGATTAAAACTGGCCCTAAAATTCCCTGAAATTTAGCAATTATTTCTCACCATCTGGTAGGTACTGACTTCAATATACCACTGGGTATAAGTTCATTAATATGGAACTTTCCTTAACCTTTTCTTACTTTATATATATATATATATATTTTATATATATGTATATATTTACATATATATATACATATACATATATATATGGATGTTGTGATTTTATGGATGTTGTGATTTGTTTGATATTTGCCTAAAATATCTCCTCAGATCATCAGTTGACCCAATAATGCCCTCTTCATTTAGCTATTTTGCATATTCATAATTGATTTTAATAATTATTAAGCAACCAAGATGTGCTAATATTATATGAAGCCTGCACAGTCACACATATCAACAAATTAGAATTTGTAGATGATTGAGACAGCTGCTTCTTCTGATAGTTCATCAGCTATTGATATTTTGCCAATAAATGATGTAAAAAAATTATGCCTTGGAGTCATTGTTTGATAAATATGCCATTGATTATGTGTATATAGGCACATTGAACAAGTTGATCTTGACTAAAAACAAGCAAAAAAATCTTTAGTTTGTAGCTAAGAGTCCATCATTAAAAGAGTGATGGGATCTGTCCTCAAGCTGTAGTTTATTTATTTAATCAATTTACTTTTTGGAATTCTCTAAGAGATAAAACATTCACAGCAGTTTGCTAATAACCCACTGCTTCAGCTAAATAACAGTGTCAGAATCTATGAGTTATAATGTAACATTAAGGAGTATAATGACAGTTATTCTCCAGAGGTTGTTTCAAAATCACAATGAAGTAACAGGCAATTTGTTAGGGATCCTTCCCTGCCAGTTGCCAAAGTATTAGCATTCCATCTGCCAGGCTGTGGGATTAGCATATCCCTAGTGAAGTTGTTACTGGCAACTTTTAAAAGACTAAATCAGTACTTTGTAAAAACTTTAGGAAATCATGTTGAAGACTATATTGGCTTCTTTCTTTAGATATATGTTATGTTAGGTTTCTTCTTTATTGCCTCTTTATTTATATTCATTTGTTTTAGTGTCTTAGATGATAAATGACAGCACAACTAGAAACCAGAACATTTTTTTCCACTTGAGCAATTGAAAGCAATGTTATAATATATTTAGTCCTCTTAGAAATAACCCAAGGGAATTAATACTGCTTTAAGTCAATATTTTCAAAAGCTTTTTCTTAGACTTCAGCATTTCTAAAGAATATGGAATGCATTAAACCTATTTTTTAAGTTTATGTATTTACAAAGCCTGATTAATTTGATGAATCTTCATTGATTCATGATCTTTGAAAATTATTTGTAGTGTGTACTTGAAAAGTGTATTTTCTGTGGTGTTTTTCCTAAAAATTCTTCTTTTATAAATCATTTCTAGCATTTCTAACACACTTGAGATTAAGCCAGGGAAGCCTCACTGATTAGAAACTGGAGTGCTAAAAAATGAAATCTGTTAAAAACAGTCCATGTCTACTCTACTTACATATTAGGAGACTATCTGCTAGGTGAACTCTGAGAACAGGAAGAGAGTTCAGAAGGTGACTTTTACAAATCAGTAATCCCAGACTACCACTATTAGGATTTTGTATCCAGTTTCACAGAGATATGAGGCAGGTTTACAATTTTAATGAAGAACTCAAACAACTGACAGCTTGTAAATAGTTCTTCAGTCTCCATAGTTTTCCTATCTCCGTTATACTCCCTTTTGGGGGTACAAAATTTTTCTGTATGTTTTGATCTTAGAATATTATTAATGCTTGTTAACCTTCATCATTGTTATAACAGAAATATACTATTTTACTGTGATTTAAGATAGATGAGTACTAGTATGTTATAATCAATTCAGTTTTATTTTATTTAGTAGAAAACATACATAATTGTGCATTATTTTTCACTTGTAATAGATTATTCCATTTAGTCTAATATAACTTGCAATGACAAATAACTGTACAATGACTTAATATACAAAATAAGATCTTACCTACTGCTTTCTTGAAGTCCTGAGCAGTAGATGACTTTACTCTGAGATATATACACATATTCTTCTCATCTTTCTGCTTTTCCATAACATATGACTTCCAAGGTCATTTTGTTCATCTGCATTAAACCAAGTAATTTTTATTAAACAAAATAAAAAATTTAGAAATCTTGGAAATGGTGTATCTATGTTCATGTTCTGTTGGCTAGAATTGAGTTAACTGACTACATGTAATCAAGAAGAAAGGAAAAATTGAATCAACTTTTATTATAAATAAAAGTGACATAATGTTGGTGGACCAGTTAGTAAGCTTTATAGTAGGTAGAATAACACTAGGCTGATACAAAGTCAAATGATGAGGCTTAAATAGTCATGTTTGCCATTGTAGTGAAATAATGCTTCTAAATTGTTAATTGCAATTAGTAAATATGAATTTTGTTCACAGGAAAGTGAAAAATTAATTTATTTGCACTAGTATTTATTCACTCATTCATTCAGTATACTATAATAAACAACATTCATATTTAGTCTTTATTTTCAGTGCTTTTTTTTTTTATCAGTCTGTTCCTATTAATAGACCATGTTTTAGCAATCTTGAAATCATTAAAGATAGATCTAAGAAATGATTATACTTTTACAGGCTTACTATACAAAATAAACCCATATGAAAGGAACCATTTTTTGTTTGTTTTCTCATTTATTTAGGTTTTATCTTTAAATAAACAGATAAACAATGCTAAAAACGTCTAGTAAGTTGCTATTAATAACCTTAAGGAAACTCTTACCATATATATGTAGATTAGGGATTTAACTTATAGAAATTTCTTTTTAAAAATATGTTCTCATTAAAGATTACTTCATTAATAATTTCAATGAATATTTAATACTTTTTCAAATCCTGAAGGAATTTACTATTTTAATGTCATATTTTAGATTGTCAGTTACATCAGCATTTTATACTAATATAGAGTCTTTCTGTTCTTATACAATATACAACACTTTCACAAACTATTAGACAACATTATGAAGAGTAAATAAAATTTTAGTTAGTCAGGGAGACTGATTACTAAGAATAGAAAGAGGACAATGACTAATCTTTCAGTTTTAACTTAGGTGATTATAATAACTGAAATTTATCACATGGCTTTAAGATAAAAACTACTGTATTTCTAGTTTTCACTCTATCGTCTTAAAGTTAATGAATTAGAATATCAACTAAAAATAAAATCTATAAAATTGTCTTATATACATAAATATCCAGCATTACATACATATCCAACACTGAAGAGTTTACGTACATTCATTCCTTTGGTTTATCAAGTTTGTGCTTAGTTAGGTGATTCTCAATCTGAAGATATGATTACAGATGAATCAAATATTATGAGTTGAAATTGGAGTAAAGATAATTGAAGGAGGCATTGGATATATTTGCTCATAACTGGTTGTGGTAGAATGAAATATTATCCGAAAATATATTCATGTTTTAATTGCTGGTTACTATATATGGAAAAATTAACTTAGCCAATGTGACTCATTTGAGAATCTTAAAATTGGAAAACTTTAGATTATCTGAGTGGAGCCTAAATAGTATTACAAGTACCCTTATAAGGAGGAGGTAAATGAAACTTTGACCACGAATCATAGAAGATAATATGGTAATGGAGGATGAAGAAGAGGAGGAAGAGCTGGATATGCTCTGTTTCTTTCCTGCCTTGAAGATACAGTCACCAAGAGGGGGGAGAAAAGAAGGAAAATAGGCAGTCTGGCAAAGGCAAGAATATGGATTTTCTCCTAGAGTCTTGAAGACAAATCACCCTGGTGATTTAAAAATCACCAGACTTAAGTCAGTGAGATTGATTTTGGATTCTGATTTCTACAGTAATACATTTGTGAGGTTTTCAGTCCCTGTTTATGTAGTTATTTGTTAAGGAAGAAATAGGAAAACATTTATATCCATATTATCTATGCTAAATATAGTAAAAGTTGAATCAAGTTCTTTCCTACAGTAAGGACTCATTTCTGTCCCACTACTCAAATGTTCAAAAGGTGAGAAAATCAAGTGATAGTATGTATTTTTGCTTACATTTGAAGATTTCAGTGACCAGATATAGGGAATATAGGAGGTGAGGAAGAAGCAAAGGATTAACAAAGAAAATCAGAAACAACAAAAGAATAGACAAAACTGAATTGTCTTTCTGAAAGGAATTTCCTACCTAGTTTCCTGCCCATATACCATTGTTTCTTTATATAAAATACACCACCATTTTCCACTAAAAGTTTCCATATTCTTTCTCTCTAGCTCTCTCTCACATACTGCTATATCTTCATCTCTGAAAAATCACTTCTAATTATTAAAACTATGTAGGACTTACCTATCTAATTTTACAAATGGAAATAAATCCCCTTGATAATTTTCAAGGACCCATCCCATAAAGCACTATATGTGATGTGATAGATGGACACTAAATATGCTCACTCCTACAAAAACACTTTAGAAATTTATTATTTTTGAACATAATAATAATGCCTATGTCATTTGGTTAGTTGTAGGATTTTGATTATATAGGGAAATTAAAATAAAACTTAGCAAACAGACTGACTACTAACATAATAATAAACATCCGAAGAGTATAAACATATTGAATAGAGAAACATCAACCAAGAGGTGATTAATAAGTATTAGATTAATGAAAAATATGATGAATAAAAATGTAAAGCATTGCTTGGAATATTATAGATATCCAGAATTCACCTATAAACCTTAAAATATATTTTGAAGGTATAATGTTTCATAGTATGTATTTATGACCTTCTAATCTGTTAAAATTAATTTATCTTCAGTTAATAAATTTTAGAAAATATTCTTGAATTTCTTTGTTTAAAATTTATAATTATAGTTCATATTATTTGCTTCTTATACTCTATTTTTCTGAAATTATGTTCTATAGTATCATACATGGTTATTTAATTGACTTGTATTATGATACTTAGTGTGACATATCTGAACACCCATCCTAATCAGTTTTTTCATTTTCATGTAACCAATGATGCAGATTGTAAATGATTATAAGAACATTTCTATTATTTTAATGTTTTACTCCTAAATAGTGACCACTTGTTCATTAACATCATTACCTCAGTGAATAAATTAAGGCCTGTTTTTTATTTCTATGGTTATGCTTTTTAAAATACAGAAAGTACAGAGGACAGTTTGCTACTGATTATCTCAATGAAAACAATGTCACTTATTAACATTTTTCTTTTTTAGGGAAGAGATTGTTCCCTGTGGCTTCCTAGTACACTGTCAGCTGGTGGTTTTCTTGGTCTTATACAATAAATCTATTTTAACATATTCATTTTTATGAGCCTTCTGCCTGCCTTTTCAATATTCTGCTTAAGTAGATCTGACATGTCTGCCTCATTTACTTGGTGTTTCTACGTTTCAAAGACAATTCTTAAAATATATTAGGCCTATCTTTTATATTATTAATGCATTATTAAATTCTAAATGATGAGTAAGTGCCCCTGTATCAACAATCTATTTCTATCAGTTTTTATTTTCCCTTCACTCATCCAGTATCCTCTATTTTTCAGATTCCCAGCAGGAACTGTGAGCCTGTCCTATAGATCCTTTGGTGCATAATTTCTTCTTAGTAGGAAAGAAGCTGCACTCTTTCACTTGATTTGTGGTAAAAGGTGGCTACCAATTGGTCCAAAAGCTCTGAGAAGAGATGGGGACACATCATTTTAGGAGATGGGGAATTATTTTGTGAGGCATTAGGTCCAGGTGAGGTCTTCCCAAAACACAGCAGGATTGCACTCCTCTATAATGAACAGACTCTTCACAAGCTGTGCAGTGTTCTGGGATATGTTGAGGGTTTAAAGCTCTTTGGAATCTTTAGTCAAATATCTTGGCCTCAGGGTCTCACTTAGTTCTTATCAGGGCTTGGACTTTAAGATGAAAGACTTATTTTCTGCAAATCAATCTTCCTCAGGTTCAACACCTCCTTAAACCCTGATTTTTAGTAGTTTTGATCCCAGTTACAAAAATTGTTGCCAAGGACAGGTTGTGGGTTTTACTCTATAAGTAAATAATTTGGTTTGTACCTATTCTATTATGTTCTTCCTTGTGACTGACTAGAAAATAGAAAACAAAGGGGAGGGGGTAAAATGCAGTCTTTCCTGCTGGATATCCATCCATACATAATATCTATTGCATTTCAACCTTTCCTCAAAATTGTGAACCTACTTAACCAATCTGGAATTTTCGAATAAGAACCAATAAAGTAAAACACATAATACTCTACCTGCCTTCCCCTGAGGAAAGATGGCTTTATCTGAAATAGTTTTGCTTTTGCTAATAACTTTATGCCACTCTCTGTTTATAAATAAATGTTCCTCATTTTATGTGCAGTATCTTGATGATGTGCTGCCTTATTCATAAATCATGTAATAAAACCAGTTAGATCTCTAAATTTACAAATTTTTGTTTTTAGCAGTACTAATATGGTACAAATCACAAATAACACAATCTACGTAATTCATACCACTTTATTATTTCAAGCACTGGAGTTATTGAACAAACCAATGCTAACATTCCACCTGGATTCTATTCTATTTTCCTGTTAGAAAGCAAATTGCATAAAATGACCAGCAAGGGGTTCTTGTTGACATCTGAACAACAAATGGCCCAATTATAAAATCCCATCCTTCTCTATATTAAACTGAGTCACTGAATATAAACACCAAGAAAAGGGTTTGATTGCAAGTTTACAAGGAAGTATATCAAGGGTGTGAGAAATAAAACAGGGAAGGAAATAAAATTAACAAAAATGCAAATAGGACTCAAAATTGAGGAAATCTTCTACTATATGTTTGAATTGTCTGATCTGAGATTCAAGAAAATTAGAATGTTCACTCCTTAATTCATTTAATAAATGAGTGATGATCTACTCAGAGCCAAATCTAGGTCACTTCTAGACTATAAAGTGTACAGTGCTAGAGAAAAGGCTAAGAAAAATAAAGGCCCCACCACTGGTGGTACAAAGAAGTTATGAATGGAGCTGCTACACTATCTGCTAATGCAAGTTGCCAGATCAGAATAATCTGCCGTGTGGAGGTGGGTGACTTAATTCGACACTTCCCATATTAGGAAAAAATACCTAAGGATCCAAGATTAAAACCAATTTCAGTGTTGGTTACTAGAGAAAAATTACATGACAACTCAAAGCCCAATACCTTTGAAGAAGCAGAGTTCTCCAAGAGGGTGGTACAAGTTCCATGGAACATTTCAGATTGGTAAAGACATTTCAGTAAACATAAATGATGTGAAAAATAAAACTGTGATCTTGTAATTTTCATGAGAGAGAATAGTTTTAATGCTCAAAATATCCCACAATAGTCTTTCTCATCTCCTGAAAATGTCAAAAGACTATATACTCCCTTCTGTATATAAAATCTTATAGTAATAAGAGAATATATTTATATATCTTAAATCTAAATATAAACACAAAGCTCTTTAACATTTTCAGTTTTTCAGAAATAGTTATTTAACATAATTGAAAGCGAGATTCAAAATTTTACTAAATTTCATTTTTTGGGAAAATGTAGTCAATGTTAGCACTGCTGCTCTGATAACTGAACATCCATAAAAATGAATATATATCAGTCTGTATTTGAAAGTTCTAACTCATACTGTAATTATTTGCTTTAAGATATCAAGAATGAAGTCACACTTTTCAGTTGGATACTTTCCTGCCTTTCTCAAATTGAAATACATTCATTATGTATGGAAGATAGATATATATATATATACATATATGATATGGAATATATAATATATATAATATGGAAGATATTTGGCTACGTAATATGTAATTCCACACAATGCCTAAGATTCTGAATATATTCATTATTTTGAAATACCTATTCTTATTAACTTGTGTTAAGATTAAGGCATATGCAAATATTTTCATTTTTAAATGTACCTTAGAAACTCATAAAAATCTATCTATCTATCTACCTATCTATCTATCTATCTATCTATCTATCTATCTATCTATCTATCTATCTATCTATCTATCTATAAAGTATATAATGAAATTAGTACCTTGGGTTTAAAATAATGGTCTGAAAATGTGGTCATTAATTTTACTTGAAATACTTTTTGAAAATGTCAAAAGCCAGGTTGGTTCTATGTACTGAAGTTTCTGATTTATAAATTCTGGGGTGTAGATTAAGGAATTGTGACTAGAATAATTGATAAGGTACCTACAACTATAGTACAATATACAAAATTATCATCAATGAGTAGGCAAAAAAATAATTCAAAGCTTTTTTACTTGTAAAATGACATTTGCATTGTAAAGTCAGAGTTTGAATATTTCAATGAATCACCAATAGAATCATCTACCTCACTCACATTATAAAAACAAAATAAAAAATATCAAGTTTACAAGTTTTTATAGTACATGCTCCTTGAGGAGAGGAAGAGAACATTTTACAAATTATTGAAACTTTTTCATTGAGAAAAATAGCCTAATGAATTAAATTAGTCTCTTTAAAACTAGGATGGAATGATTTTCGAATCACTCATGATACTTTCATAATGTATCATAAGACAGGAAAATTAGTTAAAATAATACTGATGTTTACTTTAGCAAAGTAAAGGAAAAAGAGCATGTTTCCATCATTAGTGTTTAGTAGTAAAGACAACATGAAATTGTTCAAAAGTTCTATTGGAATAAACATTTAAGATGTTTGATTCTTGGTTTATGCTTAGCCAAACCACCCAAAACTTTCAAGTCTGAAAAGACTGACTTGAATTCTTGTAAGAACAGTCTGTCTTAGATTTTCTTGGCAGTATTATAACTTCAATTCTGTCGGGTTAGCAAAAAAAAAAATACAAAGCACAGTTCTCTGTTAACTTTATAATTTTTATGTTTTATCTTACCAAGTTAAAAAAAAAAAGTAACAGCACATATCCACATACAAAAATGAAGAAATAACCTGACTGTATTCTAAGGCAGCTCATTTCTCCTTTATTGATTGTAACTCACCAACATTCCTAGAAGCAGTACCCTGCTGTCTTTCACCATGTACCCCACAAGGAGAAAAAATTAAGGCATTTTCACTTTAATAATTTTCTTAAATATCATTGAGTGTGCTGTTCTAACTAGAAGAGTATCTTGTTTCCATCTCTGTAATAAATCCCTGATCATACTTGCAATTTTCTAAAATTGGTGACTTCCTCCTCAAAATAAAATAATAAAAATGTGGTAATAAAAGACATAGGATGGGAGGTGTCACGTTTTTGAAAAATGGCTATTTTTTTAGAATACTGTTTTAAGTATGTTTTTGCAAGTCTTTATCTACCAGCAAATATTTCGAGGTCTTCTAGATATTTTAAGACCAAGAGTATCCAAATAGCTTCAAAACTTGGAGCAGCAAATTTACAAGTTCTTAAATTACAGAGGATAACACAATAAGTTTCCTTCATCTTAAACATAAATCGTGCTTGAAGAATAGTCACAAGGTTTACTTAGTTTGAAGAAAATAAGAAACAGGCAACTATAGGCAACTTTATGTAAAACTTTCATCCATCTAGAGAGGATAGACGTTGTCAATTCATCTTTCATAACACATCTCTGTATTACAAAGTCTGACATATAACTCATGTCCACATTTGATTCTTTTATTGATGGTGATAGCACAAAATAAAAAATAAAAAAAAAAACTTGGCACTGGTGTGCTTGTTTTACTAGGTATACATTCTTTACATTTCCACACTGGTTAGGATTCAAACTACAGGAGTTTAAAACTTTTATGGGATATTAATAGAAGTATATGATAAGGTATACACACACACACACACACACACACACACACCCTGAAAGAACAAACAAAATGTAAAATGCTGTTTTCCATTATTTTCCTAATCTTATTTATGAGGATATGTATTTTATACACAATAGTGAATTATGGAGTAAATACTACAGAAAGATAAATGGATGTATGTAAATGTTATATAGTTCAACTTTAGTATCACTTTATACATGTTCATCATTCAAAACTAAAAGTAGAATTTATAACCTACCCATTTTATTTCTCCTCTTTTCCTTTCCCTTTTTTTCTATCTTTTATAGATTTTACATAATCTTTTTCTAAAACTGTAGATGATAATTCACTTGAGGAAAGTGATAGTTAGGATGGAATGAAGGGTCAGTCAATCAGAAATTTACTCACTGAATTTATAGGTATTGGAAATGGCAGCTTAGAGATGATGCTTATCATCAAGCTAGCAGCAACATGGCACCCTCTGTCCACCTAAATTCACAGTTTTTTTACTCTATTTTCTATAGAAATGCTGCCCATTAATGAAAGCTTCTCTGGCTATTTTATAGAAATTATCTCTTTATCAGCACAGCCCCATGTTAGCATAATCTGAATTACTATTTACTGATTTTTTTTTTCAGCATCCCTACCTAGTACATAATCTCCAAAAGGGTAAAGACCGTGTTGTTCACAGTTGTGCACCTGATGCCCTAAAAGTTCCAGGAAAAGTTCCTATAACAAGTGTATTCTGATTTAGTGGATAAGTCCTCTGTTTTTCAGTTATAAAGATCAGGAAAAGGTTAAAGCGCAATAGAGATGTATATTATCACACACAAAAAAATCAGTCATTGGAAGAAAGGTTTTTTTCTGTCTTACCCTAAGTTAAATTAAATATTGATTTGAACAAAACCAGGTAGGTTTTTAGTTATTCAATTAATAATAGCAGAATAATTAAAAACTGGATATTACTATGGGTCAGAATACTAGTGCAGTCTTAATTTCAATTAAATATATGTACTTATGTATATTTATATATGTGTTTCAACTTTACTGTCATTCTATCCATGATGCTAGACTTGAGAGTAAAGCATATATATATATAGTCCTAAATATTTATATATTTTACCTAACATTTTCAAACATTGTTTTCCTGAAATACACTTTATTGAAGTTCAATAATCATACATTTCTGAGTCTTCATTGAAATTTTGAAAAGTTATTGCTTGCTTAAAACTTAGGGAAAACAATTTTTATTGTTTCTAACCAAGACTTGGAAAAGGAAAATAAAATATATTTGACTTTACTCAACATTTTATTTTGAGAAATTATATGCTAAATCAATATAATATACTGACTTAGATCCTTATTTTTAGGAATCATTGTTTATTTTAATACTATAAATGTGAAAAGATCAAAAGAGGCTAAGGTTTTCAGCATTTTCTTTTTATTGCTCTGCCCAAGAAACACTTTGCTATGTTTCATAAATCTGCAAGAAAAGGATACTATTAGTTAAATAAGGCAGACAAGTCCTTGGAAATAAAATATTACTGGTCCTCATATACTGTTATTTTATTCAATGTCTCATTATAATGTTAATGAGAAAAACATTCAGTTTCAGG
>PVHY01004966.1:30243-88012 GCA_004024945.1 Uropsilus gracilis
GAGAGAGAGAGAGAGAGAGAGAGAGAAAGAGAGAGGGAGAGGGAGAAGGAGAGGGAGAGAGAGGAGGAGGGGAGGGGGAGGGGAGGGAGAGGGGGGAGAGAGTACGTGAATCCCTGTCAGGGTTGTCCTAAGCTACTCTAATAGGCTCTCACCACCCATGACTCTAAACTAGAGAAAGCAGGTTAGAAAATGAGTAAATATAAACTATTTCTTAATATTGGAATTGTTTGGGTCTTTACTTGAAGTCTGGTGATATTTTTGTGAAGAGGTATATACTACAGGGACTTCATTAGTTTATATAAATTAACTTGTGTTAAAATTGGTTTCTTTATATACTCTTTCATATAAAGTAGCAGTTTCCAAGAACTTACTGACAAAATTACGTGGACTCATCCTCCTTTCTGAAAGATTCTAAAATAAAAATTCATATTAAATTTTTCCTAAAAAGGAAGTCAAATTATTTTCTGCAGAATTATTTAATATAGAGTGAGATGTAATTCATAAGAGCAACTATTGTTATTTATAGAGTTTATAATAAAGTGAAAAATTTTTCTTCATTGCAGTATGAAGAAAATTACAGTAAAAAGTATTCTCATACACCCTCCTTTGTCTCTACGTTTACTTTAGCAGCTTCATTTGCCCCGGGCAAATTCAGTCTAAAATATTACTTAAAATAAGATTTTTTTTGAGAGATAACATTTACATAATTTTTTAGTATATTGCAACTATTTAAATTAAATTAATATTGTAAGACTAAACTTGCCAGTCAACTAGAACACAAGTAATGCAAATTAGCTTGCATTCCCTCTCCTCATATTCTAGAATTAAAATATAAAAGTGAAGTTAGAGTTATAAATAATTTCAAAATAATTACAAACATATTAGCTAAGGTAGCCTGAGCAAAATTGCTCACAACAAACCAAAGAAACAAGCTTCATAAGTTTCTAAAATTATTTATAACAAAATTAATGTTTAAAATAAAATACTTATTAAACAAGAAGTTTATAGTAAGGAAAAGGGTTAAAATAAATTTTTTCCAATGTTTTTACTAAGCACAGATTTTGACCAAGTAATGTTTGAACTAAAAACAGTTTATGAATGAACTAATAAAAGTAATGCAGTCTTGGAAAGTATTGTTCCTAAAGAAATTAATGACTTTTTTAGCTGTTCTAGTTTTTTCTACAATAATCCAAACAAAAAATTAAAAATTATAATTATAAAAAAATTTCTCCTTTAAAATCAAATCATATTGTTCAATTGGCTTGTAATCTTTTATCTATTTAATCTTTCTTAATGCTAATTTTTAATAAATGGTTATGCATTTTAATCATTATTTTAAGGCTATGTAATTTTCTATTGTAGGATAGGGCATAAATTATTTAACCTTGCATTTATTCTCATCATTTATCTTTTCTGGCATTTCTTCAGTTTACTTAATACTTCAATAAATATTCCTTTATAAAAAATTTGCATAATTGGTCAATTATTTTATAAGTTATATTGGTAGATATTGCTGCTTTAAGTATGCATTATGAATATTTTAAAAGTATAGATAACCATAGCATCACATAGAATGTTGGCTTTGATCTACACTTCTAGAAACAAGGAAGAGAAACTATTTTCCTGTCCATTATCACATCAGTGAGTATTAACATATTGGCTGCATTATGTTAATCAGCATCTATTGTTTATTTAACATTAAAATTATTAGAATGACAAAATTTTAACAGTTGCTTTTTTTTAAGAAGAATCTAATCCATTCCTAGAAACATTAGGGTTGAAGTTATCATTGTTTTTCATTAAATTCTGTTTAGTATTAAGCATATCAATAGTCAACACTATGTTTATTAAAAAGTGAAAGAATAATTGCATGATTTTCTTTTCTTATTATTCACTTAAATTGGAAGCTTTAGGATTGACATTACAAAAGCAAAGAAATTGTCAATATTTGAGGCTGAAACATCTAGAAACTTATGTATGTGTCTGTAACATGGGACTATTTTGAAAGGAAACTATTGATGCAAAGAGATTTGGAAGTCAGTTTCTTAAGTTTAAAGGTATCATTTGCCAAACTTAATGGACTTTAATGACTTACTCCTTAATGCATATATTAGAGATGAGCTATGTAGGAACACTGGAAGTTCCTCCTACCCACTAGTGTGTGTGATTTAGAATAATGACTGAGATCAAGCATGGATGCAAAATCCAACGTCTAGATTTTTTGGGGGAGTATAATATCAGGGACGATCCATAGAATTATTAGAAAACCTGAGAATGTAGAGATTGTTGACATACGCTTTGTAAGAAGACACAGATCTCTGCGAGGGGAGTTTAGGAATCGTAGCTAAACAACTAAGCAAGATCATAGTTACTTATAGCTAAACATACTATTTTCCACATGGATAAACTGATCAGAATATCAGAATGGGTCCCATGTTGTCCTTGGGAAACAGAATGACACCTGGTTGTACTCATTCTACCCTGTTTGAAAATACCAGTATGATTTTTCCTTCATGCCAGTGAAGTTTGTTGTTGCAGCAAATTCAAAGTCCCTTCATTTTGTTCTACTGGCTCCTCACCATCTTCACCCCCACATAAGGTGGGTAGCAGGACTGTGATCTTTCACGTTTCGGCGAATTCTAACATCACACATCTGGTTGGACAGAAATTTTGCTAGTTCTGGGTAAAAAAATATAAATTTGGAAGCAATGTGTACTTTAACTATTGACCACATATTAAAAATAAAAATTAAAATAAATAAGACTTGTTGTTATTGGCAAATTTCTTAAAGTACCTCCTTCCATAACACAGCTTGACGGACCACTGGCTATTTATTAGGGCTTTTTTAAAAATTACTTTTACAAACAGGAAAAAGACAGCCAGAGATTTCAGAAAATGAAGCCAAAAATTGTCACAACATAACTCGGTTCCAGGGTAGTTTGGAAAGTTGCATTATTTTCCCTAAAATATTTGCTTTTACACATGGTTTTCATAATGTTTATATTCCTTTTTTTTAAAAAAAAACTTTTCCACCTGGAATCATAAGCAGAAATAAATTTCATCCCTGGGGATGGTCTTTAGGAGACTTTTTATTAGTATTTAAAACCCAGAAATGTTACTTTGATGAAAAACAAAACTTGTAAGAACATAATGTAACATTTATAAAAGGGGTATGTTAGTTCCAAGAGCAAAATATTTCTCATTTAGAATCAGTACATCTTGTCATATGTCAATTTTTACATTGTAACGTTTTATATACTATCTATGTGAAAATATTGCATGTGTGATAGTGTCTTTGTGAATACCAAAAATATGATACTAATATATGAGGGCCAAAGTATTGTAACAAAGGACTGCTAAATTCTGTTTCAGTTATGAAAGTAAGTCACCTGCCTCTTAGAAGTCACACAAAGGGAATCCTATGCTTCTGTGACTCTGCTCAAACATAATTAAGCATTAAGAATCATAAAAAAAAGTTTTAAAAGCACGGCTTGTATTTCTGGGTTGGTAAATCTATCTTTAGCCTATTTTGTGCCAGGTCAACCTATTCTGTTTTCTTTATGTTTCTGACCTTTTATTTCACTTTTCTTAAATAAACTTTCTTTCACTCACTTACCTGTGTGTCTTTGAAGTACTTTTTAACCATCTGGTGAGGAAATTGCATTGCATTGAACCCTGTGGTGTCGGTGTCTTGGGGTTCACCCCTACACCACTTTCCTTTATCAACTGCCAGCTGAATATTAATGTGACTGGGCTTTATTAATCGAAATAAAAAAGATGGGGGAAGCAAAGAGTTGAATTACAAGCATTAATTTGCTCCTAATTTTGAAGACCAATATGCACAAAATGAGGTACATCTATATATCAATTTAAAAGAAAAATTGAGTAACTAATCTCTGCATAGCACTCTGTTAATGATTTCAGAGTAGATAAGAGATTCACCATCACGATTACTGTTAATAAAAGTTTAAAAACTATGCATGTTATAAGGTCATAATATTAAAATATGATGAGATAAATGTCTTATTTTTATTTTTAAATAATTTATTATTTTAATTAATTTTACTATTTTTATTATTAATTCTTAGATTGTAATATTTGGACACCACCATTATTCAGAGAAAAATGCTTTAAAAAGTACATATCTGCTATTAATTTTCATTGGAAATAGTCTGTGGTAGACACATTTGACAGCTGATAGTTAATCCATTTCCCTTCTTTGTAGACTTCCATTACCAAGGTTAAAGCTAAACCTCTCAATCCTTACTAAGCAGGCAAATTTGCGAGGCTTGAATAGGTAAATAATAAATATGGTTGCCATGGGAACCAGACCCTAAGACCAGTCACTTTGACCATGACCAGTAGAGTTCCAGGAATGCTGAAGCAGTATCAGGACATACTCTCTGTCAAAGGTCAACATCCAAGACCAAACATCCCAACAGATAACTGGTGCAAAATGGCTTCCCACCCTAAGGAATAAAGTTGGTACCTCATCCTTTATTTTATCCTGTAAACTACATCTTCATCTGACCTCCTGCTCCCTTGCAGGGTATTTGCATAAATCAACTTTTCCTGTTCTCCACTCTGTCTCTGGTGAATTTTCTCACCTGCACCTCCAGTAGATACCCTGATTTTCCACATAACCCTTCTGTCTCACCCCTACATGCATTTTCTTAATAAGTAGGATTCCAGTTGTATAAAAGTACATGATCTCCCAGAGAGACATACAATTAAAAGTGTGATTGTTGGTGTTCACTTAATTCTGACCAATGAGGTTTGAGTTTACTGGTAGATTTTGAGACATTTTCTTAGTTTTAGAAGAGTTCACAGAGGAAGGGTATATTTTCTTTTCCTCTTTTGCTTTTGGGCAATTTAGTTTGAGTCACCAAAATGCTTGGGGCCATTAGAGGCATTTGTGTGAAAAAAGGTTGCAAACTTGAAGACAGAAACAAAATACTGAGGAGAGAGTAGAACAAAAATGGAGCATGCTCATATATGGAAAAGCAATTAATGTAAAAATGAGTTCATAAAATAGATTTGGGGAAAATGCTTAGCAGTCAGGGACTACATATTTCAATATGGGAATCCTGCAGGGCACTGTGATGGCATGTCCTCCGTGTCCCAGTTATTCGAACTCAAGAAGCAGCCACAGTTACTTGGCTAAAGAAGTCTGAGAATGACAGCTGACTCCTATTGTGTTGAACACAAATCTGACCTCCTCACAAATTTACAGCACTGATTATTTCTGTGGTTTTGCTATAACTCCTGTCTCACAATTAAATTCAACCTCTGGGTATCCAAGGTGATGAATTATGATGTTCTCTATATCTTAGCAGTTCAGAATCTGCTTAGGTACTGCAGCTGTGATTTCCATTTAAATTGGCCACTTTACATAATAGGTTGATACTATTAACAATGCTTATAGAACTTTCAGTTATTTTTTTTTATTCAGATGCTATTGCTTTGTCAGTCACTCAGCAAACTCATTTATTTATCCCCTCTCATCTATTTCCTCAGTGGTCCATACTTTCGCAGTAAGTGTTGACTCAACTATAATATTTGTATCCCCAGGTAACTGGTGATCTTCAGTCTAGCATGTTTTGTATTTTCCCTGGGATAAGATGTTCTATAGGGAAATAAAGGTTAAGTTGAATGGAAATAATTTTTCTAAAGCCTGCACTCCCCTGCATGATAGTCAGACTAACAGCTCATTAAATAACCAAAATGAGGATTTGAACCCAGAGGTCAGTTTGACAGAATTTACTCTGTGAGAACTGCTCGAATAATCACAAGTTTGAGTTCAGCTTATAATGATAGGAATGTTAGACTGTAGAATGAGAGGTATTCTGGGGCCCCCCTCCCCCAAACTTATGATTGAATAAGTTTCCTGAATAAGTTCTGCCATTGCCTCATAAAGACACAGCATACTGTTAGTATGAAAGAGCTTTGACAGAATAGGGTGGATAGAAAAGGAAGAAAGGATAATAGCTAACAATATTATTTCCTCTTGGGTGCATGTATTGTCAAAATGAAGTTGTTGAGGTCTCGAGTTCAAGGCACATTCTTATGGGGAACCACAAGAGACATGCAGAAGGGGCCAGCCTAGTTTGGAATGAAAGGAACAAAATCAGAGTATGAAAAATCACATAGTACTGAAAAACACTATTTGTTAATTTCCTATTGCTCCTGTAGCATAATATGACACACTTCATGTCTTAAAACAATACGTATTTACTATCCCACAGTTCTGGAGTTTACAAGTCTGAAATAGGTATTATTTAGTTAAAACTGGTGTTCTTGTCTGTGTTACTTTCTAGAGTTCAGGGGAGGATTTATTTCTGTGCTTTTTCCAGATTTTGAAAGTTTTCCGTATTCTTTAGATCATTATCTTTTTCTTCAGCTTTAAAGTGAATCATTACACATCCAACTTTCAGTGCTACATATCCTTTTTTGGACTTAAAAACTTTTGCCCCCTTATATAAGAGTCCTTGTGTTTAGACAGGATCTACCTGGATAATCCACAGTAAACTCCAAAATTTTCAACTTAATTACATATAAACAATTACTTTTAACATGAAGGTAATTTATTCTCCAGTCCAAGAAGTAAGGTGTGAACCTTTTGGGAGTCATTATTTAATATATTTTGCACCCCAACTCCACACACAGCAGAGAACATGCTTCAGAATTTAACATTTTTATAGAGTTATATGATTAATGACTATAATTAGCCATCTGGTTTGTAATTAGTGAACATTATGAATGCTTCACACAATTTTCCAAACCTTATTCAACTTGATATTCTAATCCCTCTGCATTTCTAAATAATTTCAATTCAGCTAACTCACTTTCAATTAACATACTATTATGATTTTTGACAAAGTAATGTATATCATTTATTCTATAGAAAGACATTTGAAGTTAAGCATTCTGAGATATAGATAAAAAGATGAATAAGAAGTCATCTTTGTGAAGAATGAATAAGAAAAATCTGTGGGAGAGATAATGTAAATATAATGTAAGGGCAGTCATGTTAATTGTTAATTATAAAAGTAATCAAAAACTGTACAAATAAACAGAAAACAACTTTTCATGTGGAATGCCAGTTAAAACTTCACAGAGAAATCAGTCACTGATCTTGATATTAAGGTGAAAAGAACTAGTGGAAATAGAAAAGAAGAAATCCCCCTCCAAGGAATGAGACCATTTGTGAGAAGTTATAAAGTATTTGGAAACATATCAGCAGCCTGAAAAAAGAAAGCCTGAATGATGTACATGGCAAGATGCCATAACTTGAAAAATGGGTATGATCAGTATAGAGAAAAGGTAATGCCAAACTAAGGAGTAGAATTCTATCACAATATAAAGTCACTATATAAGTCCAGAATAGTATGTAAGTTTTTGAAATGTGATTTGAGTATACACTTTATTGCAGACATACTCTTCCTACTGAGGATGCAATACAGACAGAAGAGGGAGTCAGTAGACTGTAACTGCCAGTTAGTGCTTCATACGGCCTGGTCTTTTGATGTCTAATCTAGTTAGTTTGGGTCATTATTAATACTTCCAATATAAATAATTATGCTTCATGGATATATACATAAACAAAGATATAGGAAGATGTAGAAAGATATTCTACTAAGTAGCATGATTACCTCCTACGCTTGTCTATGGGAGGAAGAGGCATTGAAATTTCTTAATGGAATTTTCTTTTCTCCAGAGGGGGGCAGCACAGTCCTTTTGTAGGTATACAAACTTGTTCTAGAATTTCTCTACAAGTCTTTGGAAAATGTAACATCATCATGTTTCTTCTTTGTTAAAAATAATCCCTGTAAAAAGTTGTCCATTTAGGATTACATTCATTCCTCAGACTGGGGGGGGGGCCTCTACTACTGTAGTAATTCATATTAATTTGCCCATCTTGAAGCGAATGGAACATTTTATTATCCCTCTAGAAACCCATGGCAGCATTCTTGTGGTTTAATCCTCCATGTGTATGTCTTGAGAAACTTAACAGAGTAACAGTAATTCTACTCGTTGTTGTTCAATTTAGTTTCACATTTGGATAGAAACGTATAAGAAGATTCTTAAGATTTTACTTCCATCCAACTTTTGATTGATGCAAAATTATTTTCCATGACATAGCTTTGCCTATCTGGATGAGCATGTTCAAATTATAATCATAAAGAAAAACTGAATAAGTTTTAGATGGTAATTGCAAAAGTCTTTATATGCGTTCATGTACATCAACAACCTATAAATAGATTTGCCTTTAAATTTGTAGCCAACTTTCCTTTACACATTGTAAAGCGATTATTCTGGCCTTTCACCACTCTCCTGTTAAAGCTTTCTTTGTAATATTATTTGACTGATCTACATTTTTCTGTTTTATACACAGTTCGTTCATTAAGACTTTCAATTTAACTCGTTTATTTTTCTGTAATTGCTTAACACACCGTTTTTAAAGCCAACAATTATTTTGCTAAGATTTTTCCATTTTGGTCTTATAGAGAATCTCTAGTAAATACAAGCGTACTTTACAAAGAATTTAGAGGCTTATTATGGGACTATAAGAAAGAGTTTGGGTGCATGATCTTTTCCTTGAAAGTAAACTTTGTGAGTCTTTTGAAGAGACTAAAAACTGAACCTATATTCCCTTTCTTAATTAACATATTGATGGACTTTGAATAGGTGACCTGGGTACCCTCTGAAATCTAGTTTTATTCTAGAGCATAGCTTTGGCATGCTCGGGTGATACTCATTACTTTTCTGTCTTAATTTGCCATGAATAACTACTCATCGGATTCTATACTACCCTTTGTATTCACTCCAAATGATGGTGGACCTCTACCTATTAGAATGTGTCATTCAGTTTCATATTACAAAACACTAACACATTTTTGCAATTTGAACAGGATCTTCACTATATAACAGAATCTTACTATTCAGTACTCAAGATATTAAGGATTACTGACAGAAAAGATTATGCAATTTTGTATTTCCACATATTTAAATGGTTTTATTGGTTACCTTTTGTTTGCTCTATAGACAAACTTTTAAAATCAATCTCTTATGGCATTTATCCTACAGCAAGAAATTACTAAATGCTTTAAAAAATTCTCTCAAATATTAATGACAAATTTAGTTTAGAATAATGACATTTAGAAGGCTAATATTGTTTTTAATATTCTAAAACACAAAAACATATTGCTACAAACAATCTATAATGGATAAATGTATAGAACAAGTGGTTTTTATTTAGAGTTAGTAAAGTAGTTTGTGAAGATTCACTAGACCATTTAAAGTAAGCACATCAGAAATATATAATTGTCAAATGCAAGCATTTCTTATGAAATGCAGAATACAGATTTAGTATTTGGTAAAACTGTTGATGCATTTTGCTACCATGTAAATATATTCAAATAAAAATGCTTATTATTATAATTCAGCAAAAAAGTTTCTATTAAGTACATTTCCATAAAACTCACAAATCATAAAGAAAAGGGAGCAGATTAGTCAATATTTTTTATGCTTTAGTCAGTGGGCATATTAAAATTATGCCATATTTTCTTCATATAATTACTAAGAAATGCAAAAAATTATAATCACCAAAATTGCCCAGTCTGCAAATCAAGGTAATACTTTTTCAGTCATTTCAAATATTTGACAGCTTCAATTTTAATAAGTTAGTAAAATTTATAGGCAAATGCTGAATTTATAATGAAGTTGGCTTTACTGGGTTTACATGAATTTTTTTAAAATTGAGTCCGTTTTGCATTTCCCAGAATTATCCTACTCAATTACTCTGTATATATAACGGATTGGATTTAAAGTATTTTGCTAAGAGTTTTTATGTCTATTTTCACAAGAGAATTATAATTGGAGATTTTATTCTAGTCCTTTTTTCTTTCCTTCTGGAGAGTTTGTGTTTTACCTTATCTGGTATTGGTATTAGGATATTGCTGAGTTTATATAAAGGGAAGTTTTGCCTCCTCTTCTGCTTTTTGAAAGGGACTGTACATTAATAATTATGTTAATGTTCAGTAGAATTCTTCAGTAAAATCATTTGAGTTTTGACTCTACTGGAACCTTTTAAATTACCATTCTATATTTTTTAATAGTCATGTGACTTCAGGTTATTGATTTGGATGTATTTTGGTTATCTGTTTTTTTTGCAGAATTGGTTTATGTCTTCTAAACTGTCAGGTTTACATAGATTTGTTCATACTATTCCTTTACTATCTTTTAGATGTCTGTATCTTCAGTGGTAGTTTTTTTTTTCTTCATCCTAACAAAAATGTGTCTTTCTCTTGTTTCTTTGCCTTCCTGTTTTGCTAAAAGTTTATCAATTTTCTTTCCAAAGAGCCAACATTTTGTTTCATTGATTTTACCTATTGTCTTTCTGTGTTCAATTTGATTGATTTCTGCTCTTCATTAATTCTTTCCTTTGCTGCATTGGACTACTTTTGATTTTTTTTTTTTTGCTTGTAATTGAAGTATAAAAGTCAATACCAAATTATACTAGAGACTGAGTCAAAAAAAAAAAGGTAATACTTGATCTTTTATAATTAAAATGTTAAGCAATTCTCACATCATGATTTTTACAGTAAATTATATTTTAAAACATTATAATACAGTATTACTTATCTTGATTATGAGGTTTTTGGTGATCTTAACATTTGCTACTGAGATAAATACTTCACTAAAATGACCTTACTAACTTAACTGATAAAATCTGACTTTTCTTTTCTATCAAGAAAATGATGGATGGCTATAGAACTGCAACACAAGTAGGAAAGAATAGGAGGGGAAACCAAATGGATTATGGGGAGGACTAGGGTATTTTCATGGTAGGCACTTGTAACATATATCAAGAGATATATGTTACATTGTGTACAATGTGTATAATGTTGTAAACCACTGCTATTTCAGCAACAATAACAAGAAACCTAGTTTATGATTTTACTACTGTAATACTTTTATACTTTAAAAATGCTCCCTATTAAGTTAGGATCCTTCTTTTAAACATTTTAGGACTAACTAATATTATAACATTGTAATACAGATAATGTCATCAAATTAAAACATTATATAATATGTCACTGATATATAGACTTATGTTAAAAGTATAAAATCATTATAAAGAATTTTAAAAAGTTTTTATATTCCCAATATTTTTTCTTGGTTATATTATAAATGATACCTATAATTTCTTTACTTAGTAAATTTTTCTCCATAATTTGGTAAATATTTGAATTATTTGTTCTTTCCTTTACTTTAAAATAAAAATCTTAAAAAAAAATAAAAAGACAACATAATCTCTATTTACTTACTTATTTTTTGAAATCAACCTTCTACTAGCCCGGAGATGTATAATATTATCATCATTTAAAGTAAAAAGGTACCAGGGGAATTTTATACATGTATAAAACATTTTATACATGTATAAAACACAACATATACATATTTAATTGATACTGAATTTTATTTAATTCCTTGCTGAGATACATTGTTTTTGTTTTTTGTAAACTAAGTGTACTTTAAATTTTATCTTTTACCTCTTAATTCAGTTGTGTAATTTTTAATTGCTGATGTTCTTACAGTCTCTCACATTAATACAAATATTTTCAAGAATGAGCATGATTAAAATTTTTAGCATATAAATTGCTGGTGTGTTTTTAGACAATTGAGTGAACTGAGGTCCTAAATTAAACATATATTGAAGAACATGTATACACATAACACAACTGTGTCGAAAAATATCTCACACTTTCCAAATGCCTTATGATTGTTCTTAACAAAAATCAGTTAGTACACTAGGATATAAAATAGATTGCTTTATCACTGGAAGATCAGTTATTTAAGTGGCTGAAATATTTTAGTTGATTAAATAATATTTATCCTTAAAAATAATTGTCTATATGAAAATAAGCCCATTTAATTAAAACACATTTTAATTAGTTACTGAAAAGTAGTACTAAGAATTCATAAAATTGGCAAAGAATAATTTTGTTATCATCTTATCATTTTATAGTCTCTAAACATTTTAGAAACAAAGCAACTAGTTTTTTCAGATAAAATGAGCAACATTACCAAAATGTACTAACGGGAAGATTATGGGATAAAATAACACAAACAATTAACTTGCAAACATTGAGGTGTTATTAAGATGCTATTGACTTTTCTGGATATAATTAAGGTGTCAAAGAAAAACATATCTTAAGCTTGTAGATCCTGAAATTATTCACACTCAAAAGAATTTGTAATAATGCCTCAAAGAGAGCGCACAGATGATCTTTCAACTGGAATAACAAAATAAATTTAATTATATTTATTTCTCACTGAATTTATTAAGTAATAGAAAATCAATTTTTATCAATTTGTTTTAGAAACAAATTATAATGACCTGCATTAGGTAAAAGGAGGAGTACAAATTGGAAAAAAAACATTTGTAGTTTATTAGCTTGTAACTTTCTAAAAAATGTTCCTGCCACATATTAAGACACTTTTTTTATTGAAATATCTTTAGGTAACTGTTATATCAGAATGCCCATTATATTTTATAAAAGAAACTAAATTTTGTGAGGAAAGAACAGATATTGTGCAGAGGAGAAAGCAAAGAAGAAATTTAGACAAAAAATTAAGGAGAAAGATACTGTTGGCATTGTCAGTCTGATGGAATCAATGTACTCAAATTATATGCACTGCCAAAATAAGTGAATGGGATTACAAAAAGAAATAAGATTGTACTGACAGTGCTTGATGAAATTAAACTTTTAACTTCCCTATCGCAAATTTTCTTCAGATGCATTTTAGATGGAATCAAATCTCAGAAACTCTTGCTGAGTTGCTTAAACTTTAATTTACAGGTGATAAAGAACAACATTTAGATTTTAAATTAAAGTATGGGAGTGACACAGGCAAGTTTATTCTTTCAAATTGAATAAACCAGATAAAAAATGAAAAGTTATTGGAGTAGACAATGAGGTATGTGTTGGGTAGCAGATTAGGAACTGAGATAAGAAGGAATACCTCCAAAAAATATTTTGAGGACAATATCAAATTAATAACAAAGACAACACACAGAAAGAAAGCTATAGGTCATTTCCCTAATGAATGCAGACAGAAAAATTCTCAATAGAATCTTATCAAACTAAATCCCACAATGAAATAAAAGGATAGTATATCATAACTAAGTAGGATTTATACAGGGACATATGGGTGGTTCAACGCTTGAAAATTGAAAACTGAGCAATGCAATTGATGACATAAGCAAAAAGAAAGATGAAAACCATATGATCATATTAATAGAGACTGAGAAAGTATTTAAAACAGCATCTGCATATGATGAAAACTTGAAAAGATAGAGACAAATAGAATATACACTAACATAATAAAAGTCATGAATGACAAACCCATAGCTAGCATCATTCTATATGGTTAAAAGCTTTCCAGTAAATCCGTGTAAAGCAATGATGCCTTCTATCACCATTATTATTGAATCAGTATTGGAAGTCCTAGCTAACTCATTAGCTACAGCAATTGGGCAAGAAAAAGCTACAGCCTGATCCCTGGGGATTACAATGATGTGAAATATATGTACATATAAATAAATTATTTAAAATTAAGAAAAGAAAAGAAAAAGCTACAAAATGAATTCAAATTGGAAAAGAACTAAAACTATTACTATTTGCAGATAATACAAATTATATACATAGAGAACCCTCCATTTCCCCAAGAAATCTAATTAGTACAACAAATTAGTTCAGCACAGTGGCAGGCTGCAGAATCAATACCCTCAAATCAATTATCTTGTTATATCCAAATAATGAACTATAAGATGGAAAAAAATAAGGAAATCATTCCATTTATAATCACATTAAAAAAACCCAAATTTCTAGGAATAAACCTAACAAAGGAGGTGAAGAAAAAATATGAATCATGATTCATATAATGACTATGAATCATTATTCATAGACAAGACAAGAAAAAATATGAATCATTATGAAAAGAAATAGAAGACACAAAGAAATGCAGATATTCTCTATTGTAAAGAGTTGGGCGCAGGGTTGCAAGATAGGATGAGCAAGAGAGATTGGCACAGACTGTGTGTGGGTTATTAGAAGCATGACTGGTAGCAAATTACTAGGCTTTTTATAGGGTTTAGGTAAGGGGGGAAAGGTGGCTAAGAGAATGCTTTACGACCAATTAACTAGGGAAGACTAATAGCTAAGGTAATAAAATTTGGGTAAAACACTAGTTTTTGTGAGATAATGGTGGGCAGGTGGTTTATCCATGCATTGCTGGTAACTTTTAAGGAATGTTTTTTAAGGTAAATACTGGGGGAATGGAGAAGCTGTTTTTTGATTTTTGGATATTTGTTATGTTAGTTTTGTTTTTAGAGATTTGAAGCCAGATAAGATAGTAAAATGAAGTTTTTTGTATTTTATAGTTATTAGTTTTATCTGTTCTTAGCTGGCAGCCTCTGACAATTTATGGATTAGAAAAATCTACAGTGTTTAAATGGTTATCCTACCCAATGCAATTTATACATTCAATGCAATTCAAATAATATTTTAATGGCATTTTTCAAGATATGGAATAAAAATTGCTGAAAATTATATGAAAACACAAAAGACCCAGAATAGCTATAACTCTTCTTAAAATAGGGGGGCCATAAATAGTGCTTTCTATTTCAACTATACTATATGTCACACCTTACTATAAAACCATATTAATTATAATGACTTTGTACTAGAACAGACCCAGAGAACAATGGAATATAAATGAAAACCAAGAAACAAATCATACAAACATGGACAGCCAATCCACAACAAAGAAGCAAAGAATATACACTGGAAATTTATTAAAAGGAGGTCTCTTCAATAAATGGTTGTTGAGAAAGTTAGACTGCTACATACAAAAGAATGAAACTAACCCATTTCACACCATATACACACAAAATCAAAATGAATAAACCATAAAGCTTACAGAAGAAAACACAAGCAAAACACTCTGCATGACATGAGCTTCAGAATTACCTTTGAAGATTCATCACTAGCAGCATGGAAAACAAAAGAGAATATAAACAATTGATGTTACCATCAAAGTAACAAATTCTTGCACATTGAAAGAAGTCATAACTAAAAAGAAGAGACATCCTACTGAATAAGAGAAAGTATTTGCACATCATGCATCTGACCAGGGACTGATATCAAACATCTACATACACAACAAAAAGAAAACAACTAATCCAGTAATAAAAAAAAAAATGGGCAGAAGAGCTTGATAGGTATTTCTCTGAAGAAGACATATGACTAAACATGGTCAATAGACATGTGAAAAATTGTTCATCATCACTTATCATCAGAGAAATGCAAATCAAAACCACAATGAAATGCTACCTCATATCAATGAGAAAGGCCCAAACCAAAAACACTAGAAACAACAAGTACTAGTGAGAGTGTATAGAAAAAGAACCCTTTATCAATCTTGGTGTATACATGGACAGATTGGGACATCTCTTGACAGAAAACAGTGTGGAGGTTTCTCAAAAGACTATATGTGGATCTGCCATATGATACAATAAATCCACTCCTAGATATGTACACAAAGAACACAAAATCAAAAGAGAACCTGTACTCCTGTGACTATTGTAGTACTACTTATAACAACAAAGATACAGAAACAACCAGAAGAGTGGATCAATATTATGGGGCATATATGAAAAATGGGATACAAAATATGTACTCATGCCATTTATAGAAACATTGATAAAGCTAGAAGGGATTATGCAATGCAAAATAAGGGAGAAAGAAGAAGATAAATATGGAATGATGTCACGTATATGCAGAATATAGAGAAACCAAAGAGTCAGGAAAAGACAAGCATTAAAACAAATCCTTGAAAGTTGACCATAACCTGAGGCATTCAGAACAGGAGGGAAAGGGTAAGAAATCGGGCTGGAGAGAGAAAACAAAGGACTATTGTGGAGAGCTGCAAACGGTGGGAGTGCTATGGTATCTACACCTGAGGGAATAAATCCTACACTGTCAAAACACTAACAAGGTTCATAAAAGTTAAAGTGAAAGTTAAAAAAAAAAAAAGAACTAAGACAGGATGTTTACTGATATAGCTGAGAAATTATTAGAACCTAGCAATGAAAGTAGAAAGATGCAATGAATAGTGAGCACAGCAAACTGAGTTTTTGGTGATCATGTGTAGTTTATGTAGCAGATTGTTAGATACATAGTTGAAGTTCAAGAACAGAAATAAAACTATAAGTATTTATTTTGCAGTCCATATATATCCATTTTAAATGCCATTTGTACAGTAATTGAAATTCTCCTGAGAAGGCATAAGAAAAAGAAGAAAAGTTGAAAACAGGGCAGAACTTGTGAAAGCACTAGTCACTTTCAATCAATTAAGCAAATGATGTCCCATGAAATGGATATGATTGCTGTCTAAATATATTAGGATAAATAAGCTTTTGGATTCCTTACCTAGTCTACCCAAAAGGTAAAATCTCCCAGAGGATAGTGTTTAAAATTAACAAGACCAACTAATTAAATTTAATTAGATCAACCTGCATGGGATAATTAGCATAATTAATTTCGATTTATTAGTACCCTAAAGGGAGGCAGTATTTCTGTATTCCTGAAGAGAATGTCAGTGAAAAAGGAAGGAAAGGAACAAAGAAAATAGATCTGAATAGTAGAAAAGTAAAAGTATTATAAATATAAGGATTTATTTTAATAAATTTGCAGTTTACCTATTCAGAATTATTCAGAGAAACTTTCTCCCAAGTTCTTCTCTCTCTTAGGATGACTGTGCTTAAAGTTGAGAATTGTTTGAGCATTTTAATTTGTTTAAAGTTTTAACCATCCCCCACCACTTCCTTTCCACTCCCACATCACTTTACTCTAGCACCTTATATCACACCTCATCTGTAAGGAAGTCCTCTTAATATTGCTTAGTTCGGACATCCCACACCAGTGTATTCCCACTTGCGCAGATAGTGTAAATATTCCTCATAAACCTCACAAAGTTCCCTCTATTATTAGTATCTCATATTAGTACTATATGTTTCAGTTTTAATTCAATATTGATACACAATAATTTATTTATTTATTCATAAATAAATTAAATAAATAAATAACATAAATAAATAAATAACATATATTTATGTTATTTATTTATTTATGTTATTTATTTATTTATTTATTTATTTGCGACCAGGCCTCGCTATGTTACCCGTGAAACCGCAGACTCACCGTTGCCCAGGGTACCATGGACTCACTCAAGCAATCCCCAGCCTCAGCCTCCCAGGTAGCTGGGATTACAGGTGTGCACTACCACGCCCAGCTATTTTTTGAGAGTAGGTTTTCTATGTTGCCCTGGGGGGGGTCTCAAACCTGCGAATTCAAGCTATTCCTAGTGTCAGCCTCCCTCTTAGGCTGGGGCCACAATAATTTATTAAAGTTTATAATTCTCTTATATTTCCTAAGTTTTTAACCTAATATCCTGTTTCTCTTTTAGAGTTCAATAAATTATATATAATATGTATATATAATTATGTATAGTATATAATTAATTAGTATTAATTTTATATATATAGTCTTGTCTCAGCTCTGAAGGGTTTTTGATGGTTTTAACAGCTCTGAGTAGTGATGTTTTCATCACAATGGTCAGATGTTTTGTAAATTATCCGTCAATTGTTATTTTGCTGGTGAGTTTTTCATGATGATATGGGTGTTTTGCATCTGGAGGAAGAAGAGTACAGTGCCATTGTAAAGTGCAATTTTCATTTATATTAATGATACACTTTCTCACCATGACTTACTAATATCGATTTTCATTTTGATTACACATGTGGTTGCCTGATTTCTCCATTATAAAGTTACCCTTTCCTTTTCTCTCATTTCACATTGTATTCTTTGAAAAGAATTTACCACATACAGCCTAAATGAATTGTAGGAACTATCCTGCACCTCACTGAGGGGGTGAGAATCCATAGAAATTGTTTTGATTTCTTCTGCACACACTCATGGAAATTCATTTTATATTTTCATTTATAATTCAACTCTATATCTAGCTCAAATTGACTAAGTCTTTACTATCACAACTTCTTTTGTTGACTTCTTCATTTCCTGACTCATCATATCCCTGTTGCTCCTCCTTTGTTCTTTTTATTGCATTCAACCCCTGACATCTACTTTCTTTCCTCTTTCCCTTCTTCTTTCCTTCCGTTCTTCTTCTCCTTCCTCCCTAACTTCCTCACCATTTTAACATTATGCGGAATAGTTTCATTACTTTTCACATTTCCATATGCATGTAGTTAGCCCTCTTGTAGTTAGTTCCCCTGAAGTCCTGGCAACTGCTGATCTTATGGTCTCTACATCTTTGTCGATCCCATTATGCTATATGATTGGAATCCTACATTATGCAGTCTTTTAAAACTGTCTTCTTTTAAGACCTTTCTCTCTCTTGTTGTGATTTTATAAATCTTTTTATTGCTGAATAGTATTACATTATGTGGTGAAGGGTGAGTTACGCTTTTTCCTCCATTAGCCGGTATAACAAGCACCTGGGATACTTCATCTTCCCCGTGATTGTGCCATCCAGTGGGTGTGTGCATGTATAAGTGTGCACGCCTGAGCTTGGAAGAGAAGGGTTAAAGGGAGGCAGAAAGCACGGGAGACCAGCATGTGCACAGCATAAAAGAGCATGAGAGACTGTAAGAGAGAGAGGTAGGGAGAGGAAAAGAGAACCTAGAGAACCGGAAGATGCCCTGGGGTTTGGGGTATTGCTTGCCTAATGGCCCTGCCAGCACTGGCCCTGACCCAGGCCTGCCTGATATGTCTGTGTAACTGCCAAAACCATGCAGATTGGTGAGCCTGATGCCTGATGCTGCCATGATAACAGGCATTGAGGACTAGTTACATTACGTACAGATATATGAGTTTATTTATTCATTCACTTTTTGGAGGACATTGTTTGCTTCCAATTTTTGATAAATAAAGCTGCATAAACTTTTGCATGTAATTGTTGTGTGGACACAGGTTTTGAAATCTGCTGGATAAATACCAAGAGAATTGTTAAGTTATATACTAAGAATATATTTAGCGTTGTAAAAGACTACCTGTCTTTAAAAGTGATGGTGATATTTGCATGTGTAGTAACAATTCATACTATTTCCTCCTGCCCTGTATCCACCTAAAAATTGGAAAGATCAGTACTTATACACAATTTTGTCATTCCAATGATTGCAATAGCATCTCCTTTTTATTTTCATTTGCATTTCTTTAGTGACAATTGATGTTAAACATATTTCATATATATATATATATATATATATATATATATATATATATATATATATATATATATATATATATACCTATTTGCCTTTTCTGCTTTTCTGCATCTTGTTTGTGGTGATGTATGTTCAGATCTTTTGACCATTTTTCAATTATTCCTTTCTTAATTTTGAGTTTTGAGAGTGTTTGTACATTTTGGCTATACATCTTTTATAATATATGTATCAAATATATTTTCTTCAAGGCTCTGATTTTACCTTTGACCTCTCAAAACTATCTTTCAGAAAGTAGAGGTATTCAGTCCTAATAAATCTCAGTTAGCAATGTTTTTCTTTTCTAGATTATGCCCTTTGTTTTTCCTTTGTTGTTGATATAGATGTCATCAAGCTCAAGCTGATGCAAATACTCTCATTTCTATTTTTCTTTGAGAAGTTTATGGAATTGCATTTTTATATTTATGACCTTCTTAGACTTATTTGTAAGATGATGCCTGATATATTTATTGATTTATTTGCAAACAGACTAGACAAATGACTTCCAGATTCTCTTATGTAAAACAGATCTCAAGATAACTTTTTTTAATGAAATAAAGAGGTGTGAAACCATGTGTATAGTTTGATATTTTAAACATAGGGGAGGGATTTACAAAATCTATACCTACATTGCTTCTTCATACATAAATGAATTTAAGACAAATGAATTAAATGTCAAGGAAAATGAAGGAATAGTGGGTTCTGCACACATAATTGATGGGATTAAATACTAATATATTTCTGAATAAATTAAAAAGAATTAAGTAAACTGATTTCATTTTCCAGTACTATTTTATTTTTATGTGAATATTTCTCATTTCTCTTTCTTCTTTCTCACTGTTCCTTTCCCTGATAACTAACAATTTGTTGTAATAGTCTCTATAACAACTGATGAGTTCCTAAAGACATCAGGTTTGGGTCTCTTTTTTTGCACACTTGCACAAGAGTTCCTTGCAAAGGAATAGACTTATTGAAATTGTTGCTTTTACATATAATCACCTTGAGCTACAGTGCAATGATAAAAGTTTCAGATTAGGCCTGAAATGTATTAATATGCTCTCTTGTATTAATGTTTGACAGGGAGTTGGCCTATTTTCATGTATATGAATATGCTGGAATATATCCATATACTTTTTGTATTCATATATAGTTAACTGTGTAGTGTAGTGAATTTTAGAACTTTAGAACATGTTATATTATTGCAATATGATTATTTGATAAGGATTAATTTTTTTATCTTTATATTTAGATTAGCAAAAGAAATACTGATTTTTTTTATCATTTTGAAAATAATTATTTCTATGGCTTCTAAAATTAACTTGTATGTACATTTTATTTTTCAGTGAGGTTGAATATATCTCTAACATTTATCATCAACACCAGAAATGACTGATTTTATGGACTTTTTAATGGATATTAGAACGAATCCTAATATATTTGATATTGATTCCTCACAAAAAAAGAACCATTGGTCTACTAAGCCTTATCAAATATAAATTGTAGCCTAGAGTAAAAGTTTCAAGAATAAGAAGTTAAAATGGAAAGCATCATTTTAGGCATGTTGTTTTATAGAATATATTTCCTTCCTATGTAACACCCCTCATTGAAGGATGTTTTGCAATCTAAAAGTGAAAACTACAATCATATTACAACTTCATAGTTTCGGCAACATGTGTGTCTCCCCTGTCAAGCTGGTTAGCACACACAGTCCATATCATCCCTGCAATACTTAAAATAGCAAAGCAAAAGTGATAAAAATTGATCACAATTTGAATAGCCATCCTAAAAAATACTAATCAGAATGAAAATTTCTAAAAGAATATTTTCAAGATTTGCAAAGAGAGCACATTATATGTGCACACTTTTAATAGTGAACATCAAACTGAATAAAGATTAGCTATAGTGTCCACAGATGAGAATGGTCAACATTATTTTAGAAACATCCCCGATGTATAGTTCAACTGTCTTCTTCAAAGTTATATCCTCAGTGTCTGAAGCTATTATTTATAGTTAAAATCTATTTTTGTTGTGACCTTGGTAGGCATAAAGAACGTCTAGTCACAAGCTTCTCTCTTAATATAACCTTTTATTTGAAAAATTGGTGTAAAATAAGAACTGTAACTTACAGCAATTTCACTAATCTTTATAGATTTCATTTTCAAATCCCAAATACCGAATTTAATAGGGGAACAACCCTGAGAGATACAATTCATTTGCTAGACATGGCATTTTTGAAAGGTACAATACACCAAAGCTACAGAGCTTAATACGGTAGGATCTAACTCTATTTCCGATTAATGACACATTGGCAATCTGAACAAAGTGCTTTCGGAGCACAGAAAGGAGATCAATCATTCTTTTAAATTCAACAGGAATTTTCATTTTGAGTTTCAGCTAAAGGATGAGTAAGGCTTGGTTACACAAAGTAGAGAGTTGAATTATAGAATTTAGTTTAACATCTCTCACACTCATTTTTCATTTCCTTCTACACTCTGAGTTCAGGTACTTGTCATTTATCATTTTGAATACCACTAGAATATTATAAAGAGTATGTGGTCCTCTGGCTTGTGGATCTCTGGTTCAGTATCAGTCCTGCTCCAGAGCTTTACAACATTCAGTTACCAGAATATGATAATTATAAAACATTACTTGTGGTACCATCAATCAAAGAAAAACAACATCAATCAAATAATTTCTACTGAGGACAAAACAAAGAGATGATACAGTAAATTACCTCTCATATGCTTTGTACAAAACTGAAATATTTGAAATAATGGGTAAACATGGAGGAGAATTTGCTTTCATTCTGCATTGTAGGGTTTGTTCTAAATTCTTTTCAGATGCATGGAAACTAATCGTGATTTTCATCTGAGCTACTATTTTTAGTAGGCATTCCTCCTCAATTCCAAACATGATTGAAAAAATTTCATAATTCCAAAATGAGTTTGTTAAGATTAATGCTAGGGTGCTTTAGTGCATATTTAAAAAATGGAAGATACAGCATGATTTGTCTTGATGTCATCCTAAAGCAATATTACATGTACTTGAAATTTTTTAAAATAATTGTTATGACATCCTCATGAACTTCTCTCAGTAATTATATTAGCTGACAAAATATTTAAGTTAATTTGGCAAATTTAAGGAAGAGAAGAAATGGTGGGTATGGTATGAACTTACACCTATGACTGACTCATTGCAATGTTGTACACCTACTGACTCTTTAATGGAATACAAAGGTCTCTAAAATAATGTTCTTGGAAGTAGTTTTTAATTCATAATTGATCCCACTAACTGGCTCTCTCTTGACTCTACATGATCTTTGTGCAATTGGCATTTACCTATGTTACTATTGTGTAACATGTAGAGGATTAGCATACCTAATATAGATCTCCTCAACAAAGAAAGGGTATAAGGTTAGACCATTCAGTATCTTGCTGTGTTTACTCTTCTATGACACAGATGATATAAAAGTATTTACACTGGTATAAAAACTAAAGCATTTTCTTCTATGAAAGGATTCATTTTAGTGGCAGCTTTTTATCTGGAGTGTGACACTGCACAGAATGTACTGATGCAAGCTAAAGACAGAAATTAGTACCAATATTTGAAATTTTCAGTTAGGATTCATCTAAGACCTGATGTTTTGCCAGGTAAAGCACTATACCTATCAGAGAAAAGCAAAGAAGTTTATGAGTCCATGATTATTTATAAGCACAGCTCTTTCCTAAATCAAGTCAGTTTCCATGGCAACAAGAATTATCTGTTGAAGTCTGACCTTTCCTTTGCATAGTTTAGCTTTGACAGCTATGTGAGTACTGTTTTAGAAAGCACATATAACACAAGGGACATTACAAAATATATACAAAGTAGAGAGTAATTGAAAATACTAAACTTTAAAAATGCCATTAAGGTGTATACATATATCAATCTTTTAATAAGACTGCATTTCTTCAAGAACATGTGAGTTTGAAAGTAGCTCTACCTTGGAATATTCAAAAGTAAAAGTTGGAATACTATTATTGGTGTTACTGCAGGTAATTTTTTTACATAGAGCAAACTTACATATACTTTTTATTTGATTGTACATGTACACATTTTTTACATCATTGTGTAACCTGAGATTCTCTCACTACCTTGTCATCCATGAATAGATGTGCTCATCCCTCCCCTACTTTCACCTTCCCTCCCCCTCTCTTGTTTTACGCTTTATTTCTGCTGACAGCTTGTTAAACAAATCTTATACATCTAAGATATGCTTCTAAGGAATATAATCATTTAATGGATACTCAATTATAACTACCAATAAGCAAATATGGGCAGTGTACTTAACACACATTAAATCACAAATTTAATATGAGTTGTAATCTAATTACTAAAACTCTAGAAAATATGTGTTATCCTGTTTCTCGGTTTCAAATGGATGAAAAATACAAAATGATTGACCACAAAATGAGTGTCACACAGTGTTTAAATATCAGGTGTATGTTCTGGATATTCTAAAGCACAATTTTTTTTAAAAGTTTAAACTTTTAAGATTATGAACAAATGAACTAATACCAAACAGTAGAATGAGTCTAGATAAAATATTGAGTCTCATCTTTTAAATGTAGTTAGTTACTTAATATCTGATAAATTATAACTATATTCCTATCTGTTTCTGCATCTGCAAAGGTAATTTTTTTAAAGTGTCTTTTATTAATATCCATATTTGTAAAAATCGATAACTACAATTTTGGCATGTGTTAGTGAGATATACATCCTACTAGGTTCGAATTTTACAGTAGTGATTTCTGAAAAATGATAATACAATCATAGCAATTGTAGTTAGAGTTTCATAATCAGTAAACTGTATCACATAGTTGAGGACAAACCCTAAGCTATTAAAAATAAATTTAATTCTATTTACTAGTTTTAACTTCCAAACTGAAGAATAAAAGATAGTAGCCATCCCAACATGAAAAATGTTTTGAGGGAAAAGAAGCTATCTAAAAGATGATTATTGTAAGTATAATGTTAAAGACTAAAATGATATTCATAGTTAAGGGAAAAGTAGATGAGTTTCCATAGTTCAATAACATAATCTTAAAGATCCTTGAAAGACCTCAATGTAATTTTATTTCTTTTAACATACTTTAAAAATTGCAAATAACATAAAATATGAAAGCACTATAAAATTCTTATTTAATAATTTGAATTCATTGAAAACATTTTTAATATTTATGATAAATTAAGAAAATTTATTGACATATTTCCCCCTGTTCCAAGTCTATATTAAATAAATTATACTTTCTGTTTTTATAGCTTAAGTAAATACATTTATGTATTGTATTTAACAGAGTTGAAACAGAGATAAAAAATAAAAAAACAAAAGTGAACTTTCTATAGTTGCATAATATACTTTGAGTTTTTCTGAAATGAACAAACTTAGGCTTTTTAAGCTTTTCCTTCTATTTTTCTCATCTCAAATTTGATAACTTTGTCCTTGAAGGAAGTAGATTATATTGTTATAGGCTTAAAACTGGCATTGAAGAAAAGATATAAAGTCACAGGTTACTTTAGTGAGGCCTTGGTTGAAATGCATGATGACAAATCTAAGTTAAATGGAAAAATTATCTGTAGTCAGACTCAGATAAATTTATCTGAGCCTATTCTCATTTAGAAAAATTGCAGTTGTTGATAGGAAATAACTGCACCAAAATATTTTAACCAAAAAAAAAAAAAAAGGAAAGAAAAAATTCCATTAAAGTGCTCAGTACTTAGAGATTATATTTAATACCCTTAAAACTGCATCATTTCTCCTGACTTCAGGACTGAATGGTGGAAAGTAAGCATGAATATAAAACATCTTTTCTTTTGTGCTGTTAAGGGGATGGATATTCAAAATATGATGGGGCTCTGTCATAGGATATAGGCGTCAGCTTGCCCAAGCAACCACTGACTGAATCAGGGAAATTCTGAGAATCAAGGAAGCTGCAAGGAACATATTTAACCTGCGGAGTGTGAGGACTATGGGATGTTTTCGAAATGCCACTTTTAAATGAAGTGTTCAGGTTGCCTGTGCATTGACTTAACAACATATCTGGGGATAAGTCACTGTGAAGTAAAAGTCCTTCATTTCTAAATGAAAATATTTGTCTTGATGGCTAAACAACCTTTCAGCTATACAGATTTATAAACAGACAACTTGCAGAACAAAGGATTGAAGGATACAATAGACACTAATAAACAACTAGGAAAATATATGAAAAATTATAGCAAAGTCAAAAAAACTGTCCTCAGATAATACAGCAAATGTAGAACTAGTCACTCAAATAAATCTTCTAAGTTCTAGTAAGTATCTGAGACATAATCAACCTTCTCCCAAGCCCTATCTGGTGCCTATATCAAGCAAAATTTAGGAGAATTACTTTAATAATTCTAATCAAAGAAGGCATAAGCAAGAAAAGGTGTTCCTTCTACTTGCTCCAATCTCTTCTTGTGTTTTGGCTCTGAACTGATTGGTGGGGAATAAGCAGAATTTTTCATACTACTCCCAGTTGGAGTAATATTTCTCCCAGCTGGAGTAGTTTTTCTAGTAGAAGCAGTTGAAAGGAACAGAAAACCCTTATTCCAAACAATCCTTTTGCTTAGGGCAGAAACAATCAGAGAAGCATGTGGTGGGAAATTGAAAGCATTCACAAACCACAAAGAAATCATTAAGCAAAGGGCAGATCTCAATATCACTACAACTTTAAGCTTATCTGCTGAACAATTACTGGTTAAACAATAAGCTACTCTGATATACAGTGTTATAGACTGAATATTTGTTTCCCTTCAACATTCTTATGTTGATGCTCTAACCCTCAATGTGACTATCATAGGATTTAGAGTAGTAATAGAATTATGTTTGATAAGGTCATAAAGGTGGGCTCCCATTTCAACAGAAACATTACTTTTATCAGAAACATCAAAGCTCTCTCACTCCTCTCCTTCTTTTCTCCCTCTCTCTCCTCTCTGTCCCCACTTGTTTCGTTTATTGTTTCAAGTTGTATTTGAATCTATAATTGAATTGTTCAGCTCTAAATACAGATATATGTTTGACAATAATAACACAGAATAGGCAGATGTGAGTAAAGTTGTATTTGATTTAAAAATGATATAGGGTGATCACTTCAATTAAAAGGAAGAAATGGTAAATTTATAACATATATATGTATATATACCAATATATCCTTGTCCTCCTTTCTTCCTTCAGCTTGTTTAAAAGATATGACTGCATAAATGAATAATACATATCACAAGTCAATGATTTTTTCATTCTACTAGTAGTAGATGCTACATTGACTGACTCCTCTATTCAATAAAGAAAACCTATGCAAAATCTGTTAGTAACACACTTGCCAATGAGAAACTGAAATATGACTCCTTAAGATTAATAATTTAACAATTAATTTAAGCATAGAGCAACCATTTGTTCCAGCAATTCTACTCCTAGTTATGTAATGTAAACCCAAAATAATTTATTAAAGGTATTAAAAGCACTTGTGCACAAATGTTCATAGTGGCACTATTTAGAGTAGTTGGAAAGTAGAAAGAACACAAGTGTTCATCCATCTGATGACTGGATAATCAAACTGGTATATAATGGAATCCAATATCCAGCCATGAAAAGAATAGAGTATTGATAAATGCTGTAAGGATAAATCTTGAAAACATATGCTAAAAAAATTCCAAGTGGGTTCTGGTACAAGCAAACCTAGCCTAGTTATTCACCACTCAAAAGATTGTTTTCTAGGTCTTAACCAATAAAGAAATCACAATTTTTGTGTGTGTGGTAAAGGAAGATTTTAGCTAGATGAACACAAAATAGCTGGTCATAAAGTGACATAAACAGATCAGATAAATAGTGCAAAAAATTATGTTTCTGTAAAAAATACTAAACCCAAATAAAAACTCAATAGACATGAATGGATAGTGAAATATCTATTTGATGTTCGTTAGTTAATAAAATAGCAATCAAGTTAAAATGTCTGGTAATCAAGGATCAAGATAAGAATAGCTAATTCTATGTTTATCTGTCAAATGACATTAACACTAATTATTTCCTTTTAGAGAAGGGAAGCTATTTTCTACACTTCCATTATGCAAATTTGAGAATTTCTACATATCTCTCTCAGCACAGTTAAATAGTAGAATTTAATCAATCTCAGTAATTAATGAATGTTAAGACAATTTCATTCTAGACATTATGGAACATTGTACAATCCCTTTTCTTAATATTTAGTTAATTATTAATTTTTGAACCTTACTTTAATCATCTTTATGAATCAAATCTCCCAAATCACAGGGTATTAAATACCATATTTGTAATCTCTCAGACATATATTAATTGTTCAAGAAATGATTGTTTTCATCTTTCTCCTTCTTCCTTTCAGAGTAAGAAATCACTTGATTTTATGTAATTTTAAATTGTCAATATTTTAATATTATAAAATGATTTTCTAATAAAACAGTATGAAAATATTTTAATTTAAATAATACAGTCTTAAATATGTCTGATGTTATTGCTACAATATTTATTATTACTACAGAATGGAAGCATCCAGAGCAGGATGATAGCAAGAACAAAGAGGGAAGGAAGTACAATGAACTATGGTGGTAGTAGATATGGGTGATTTGGTAATGGGAACACTATGATGCCAATAACTGCTATGAATGCCAATTACTACCTCAATTAAATTTAATTAACTAGTTAAAATAGAAAAAAATCCAGAAAATATATTTATCTTTACCTGAAAAAGAGGGAAAGTATAGATTTTGCTGTACTATTTGCAGAAAAAATATTTTCATCTGTCAGCAAGAACAAAAGGAGTATCTCTAGTGTGTGGATAATAAATTCCTGTTTCCTCCAGACCTAGAGAAAGATGGAGAGGGAATATCACTTAATATTCCAAATGAGATGAAATTATGTAAGCTAATGGAATAGAATCCCTCAAGTAACAAATGTATGATCACATTTTGGAAAAACTCTCTTAGGAGACAATGTTTCTTACTGTCTCTGCCCCTGTTAAAAATAGCAAGAACAGCAAATACCAGCCCTCCAGGTAATTCTAATAATAAACAGGACCAGAATTTTGATCAAGTGCTTAATTCTTACCTTATGGAATAGCTTATTTCCCTAAGATACCAAGTTTCTGTATTGGAAATAACTAATGGCTGCGAAGACTGTTCTTGTGTGTATGCTTTTAAAAAGATGAACTTACTTTCCAATCTTTTTAAATTGTAGCAAACCTAGCAATTTTAAAATACAAACTCATGTTTGGAGTTAAATGAAATCACTGCTCAATTCATTCCACCATTTCTGCAACCGCTCTGATCAAATATTTATAGGCTTTATGTACATCGTTTAACTTCCGAGAGGAGTATATTTTTCTAGCATTTATTTGTGTGTTTTTACAGAAATATCCCTGTATTTGTCTCCATTCTGGAAATTAATCAACTATGATTGCTATCTCACTAAGGAAGAAGGGAAAAATACATATTGATACTACAGTTATATAGAAAAGTATGTGTTTTAATAATGAATAGCTAAACTTGCATCTTGGTTCTACTACTAATAAACTCATTGACCTTGGGGCAATTTAATTAAACACTTTTAAACCCAATTTTACCATGTGCTAAATTTAAATAATTAAATGGATAACATTATTGGGGGGAAAAGAAAGCAACTTCTTTCAGTGTTTTCAGTCTATATGCATAATTTTTACTCATTTTCTTCCTATTCTGGTCTATAATCGAAATATGACATGTTATCGGAAATAACTAGAATCACTGCATTTATATGATGCATTTATATGGTGCATTTATATGATGTTATACTTAGGAAGTAAAATTGCTTTGAAGTACATGAAGATAGTATTTCAGAATAAAAAGTCCTTTCCAGTTTTCTCTCATTAGCTCAAACCCCTCATCCATGTTTTATATTTGTATATATAACTGTGCATCTCAAACACCCACTTATCTCTCTCAAAGATAATTTAATATTTAAGACAACTATGATGAACTTTTGACTTCTCCCCTTCCTCATTTCCCTTCCCAAACTTATTTTTCCACAGATTTCTCCAAATTAATTAATAAAGATCCCTACCATTCATCAAGTTACATATGACTTTTCCTTATCCCCACATCTAATTATCAATTAGTTGAGACCATTTCACCAAAAAAAAAAAAACATGCATCAACCATGTTGTCTTTATTTTGTAAAAAGTCACTGTCATTTTCATCTGGAGTACTTACCACAATATCCTAATGTCTTATCTATAATTATTTTGCCACCTATCATTTCATTTTCCACACAGCAGCCAAAATGATAATTTTGCAAGAAAAATAAGCTTTGCTAGTCTTTTGACCAAAGCTGTCCAATAGCTTTCTTTTCCTGTAAAAAACTAGCAGGCACCCTATGGTTCAATCTTCTTCCCTCCCCGTCACTTTCTCCTTTTGTGTTTCAACCAAGAATCATTCAAGGACTTAACATGCCAAGTGCTTTTCTATATATATATATATATATATATATATATATATATATATATATATATATATATATATATCTTTATTACTTTTTGGCCTATAAATCTTTTTTAACTTTTCATTTTCTCATAATCGATTTCTGGTCATCTAAAGTCTAGTTTAAATTTCTTCTGAAAAGCCCTTTCTGGCAACCCAAGTAACAAAATATCCCTTAATACTTCTTAAAGCATTCAGATACATTATCTTGCTGCTTGTTTTACAGACAGTTTAAGGTGGAGAGAGAGAGATAGATAGATAGATAGATAGATAGATAGATAGATAGATAGATAGATAGATAGATAGATAGATAGATAGATAGATAGATAGATAGATAGATAGATAGATAGATAGATAGATAGATAGATAGATAGATAGATAGATATGTATGTATATATAGATATATATGTTTGTGTATACATATATAAATATGATATGCAGATATATAAGTATATATACAGATATCAGACATTAGTTGGGATTTTACTTCTCTTTACTGCTTTCCATTCCAGATAAAGAGAAAATAATAGCATAAATTATTCAGTTATTCACAGAACAGCTGAAGAGATCAAAACAATATGAAATATAAGGGGTAGTAGCTTTTTTGTATAAATAACTAAGGAATGACATTTAGCAGAGATAATAGCAAAATGAGAGGAACAGTCAAAAGAAAGCACTTATAGCAGATAAGCATAAACACGGTGTTCCTGAGTGGGGCACTTTTAGTGTAATTTAAAGAATAGTAAGGAAATCTGAGAAGTTAGGAAAGAGAGAGGGCAGGTAAAGAGGTGAAATTGGGTCTAGAGTGCATAGGATGTTATTGATTATAGCATAGACTATTATTTTTTACTTTCATATCTACTTTTTTCTATAAAAAGAGGTCAATTTTGCCTTTCTTGTTCACCTATTGTCTGGAAATTTTATGTGGAATGGCCATTGCAACTGAAGGGTGGAACCAACAGGGAAGCCTCAAATATGAGCATACCTGGGGTGGACTGGAACCTGAAGAGCAGAATTAAGAGAATTGAAGACTTAAGGGGATATTGATGGTGGTAGAAGAGGCTGGACTCCAGAAAATATTTTGAGACACTGTTTGGATCAGTGTCAATACAGAATGAGAAATATATACTAGAATCAGTGAGGAGGTATTTTGCACCAATGTGCCAACCATATTGAGTTCGCCATGATTTAATTTTTTTTTCTATGTTTAGACAGTGCATAAACATTATAAGGAATTAAATTTGAAGAAAACATACTTGCTGTGTGTATTATAGTTATTATATCTTTATTACTGATAATATTGATAATGATATTATTGTTATTATTATTTGTAATGTAATACAAATCACGCAAGCTACATGATAACCAAACTAGGAACATAACACATTCCCTCTGAACTAGAGGAAGAATGGTACCAAATGAACAGAACCGGTAAGGGCAGCATGGAGGTGAGAAATACTCCCCCAGATTTCAATGTGATAAAAATGGAGGTGAACTAGGATCACAGAAAAAATAAAACTATGAAAGAAAATATATTTCAAGACTTCCAGCTTGAAGTTAGATATTTCAAAAACTTGAGAAGTTGTCATTTCCTTCCTTAAAACAATAAAATATTGGAAACAATTTGTTTTGAACACATTAATGAATTGAGTTTGCAGGGCACACCACTGTCTTGAAATCTGAAAGAGACAAGGGAAAATGAGAATCACATCACTTGCATAAAACTGAAACCTCTAGAGCCATAATTTGGAAGAAACACTTAAATGGCCATTCTGACAACTTGCTAGAAGCTTAATGCCTATTAGAGTGAGATTCCCACAGGATTTTCTCATTCTCAGCAGAGAGTATCAGTGAAGCCAGAGCTACATCTCTTTAAATATACTGACCAAGAAATAGAGAATGCACAAGACTAATATCAAACTCAAAAGGGGTTTTTCACTAATTTTATGATAATGATTGATAGTAAACATCATATACTTTAAAAAACACCATAGCTGCAGACATAAGTCAAATGATATAGTCCAATACCTTGAAGAAAAAACAGCCTAAAAACTCACAAAAGGAAAAACAGAAAATCTAAATGGGGCTAAGCCAATAAAGCAATTATTTCATTAACAGCCTTCTCAAGAGTAAGGCACCAACCCTAAATGAATTCACTGGTAAATTCCACCAAACATTAAATGACAATGATACCAATTCTCAAGTCTAGAAATAGGAATGAATTAGGTATCTAGATTTATTGATGCAGAACAATAGAGAAATAGTAGATTTCAATAAGGATGACAGTTCTGGGAGAAAACTTAGACCTCCATTTTGATAAAATTTAGTTTTTGCCACAATTTTTGATACATATTAGGAAACTATTATTTTTCAATTAATTTGAGTCAAGAGAAAAATAAAGTAAAGATACTAGGCCAAGAGAAAAGAGAGAAAAATACTTCTCAGATGCACATTATCTTGAACCTAAAACCCAGTAGCAGTAAAATATTGACATAGAGCTTATTGGGTAAAATATGGTGTACGTGGTGAAAGCTATGAGACTGACCAAGAGTTAAGAATAAAACTCTGATGCTGGCTGGCTTGTATAAAAAAATGTAAACAATTGTGCTGTTATTATTAACATCCTGTCAAGTAGTATCATAAATGATCAGAATTTCTCAGAGAATAAAAGAATAATAGTAACTCATAAATGGTAACAGATGGAACTTCACATCTTCAGAAATATCATTACAAATCACAGGGTAACTGAAAATTTGGAAAGTGAACAATTACTCAAAATATGACATATATTCAGTTTTGTTTAGAAAACCACTGATCAGAAGACTATTCAGAGGAGATTCAAATCAACCACCCATGCTGAAAATAAAACAAATATTGTTATTCATTAAGTCCTGTCACTGAGAGCCAAAATGTATGAAACTATTTTAAAGTTTATTAAAAAAAGTTTATAAGTAGGTGAGGGCTAACCTCACCTACTTAGCCCTATGATCCTGGAAAAGATACTGAGAGAAGTGACTACCTGTCTACCAGCAACTTCCCCAACTCTAACTACAAGCAGAGAAGAGATTTGTGATTATCCTGCTAAAATACTAGTGTTAAAAACATAATATGCTTCTGACATAGTACATAACTCATCTCAGTGGTACTCCTACCAAAAATACATGACTTGAAATAATCAAAGGACAAACCTGGACTGAGTAAAAGTCTACAAAATTCCTGTTTAAACGATTCAAAACTTGTAAAGAAATTAAAATTAGAAAAAGCTGTGATACTGTTTCAAATTTTAAAAGATTAAACAAATATGACAGCTAAATAAATCAGGAAGCCTGACACTGGATCTTGAGTCAGGAGAAAAAGAACTCTCATGGATGTCACTAAGACAATAGTGACATCTGATGCTGAATGTAGATTATACTATGAAAATATATTAATTCCAAATTTCTTGGTTTTGATCATTGTATTGTAGTCATGTGAGAGAATATTTCCTTGTGCATTAAAAAAGGTACTGAGATATTTAGTGGGAAAGTGGCACATTATCACTGACCTTTCCTTTAATATTCAGGAAAAAAATCTATCTATCTCTATCTATCTATCTATCTATCTATCTATCTATCTATCTATCTATCTATCATCTATCTATCTATCTATCTATCTATCTATCTATCTATCTATCTATCTATCATCTATCTATCATCTCTCTATCATCTGCCTATCATCTTTCTATTCTTATAAGAAGGGGTAAAATTTCAATTGATCATTAATTTAATAAGAATATATAGGGATTCTGTCTATTGTATTAATCATTTTGTTGTTGATATATATATATGTTGATATATATTACATATTACATTCCCCAGGGTTCTCCCTCCACTCATCACCTATGAACCTTCATCTTGATCTTCTTGTGCTACTTCCTTCCCTGATTTCTCCTTCCCCCCGTCACTCCCTAGCTGCTTGCCCCAGTTCTATTGTTAGCTTATTTTGACTTTTTCTTGGCTTTTTTTATTCCTATAGCCCCTCTATCAATGAGACCATATGGTTTCTATCTTTTTGTTTCTGACTTATTTCTTCTGCTAATATGATTTCCTCTAGGTTCATGCATGCTTTCACAAATACACCATATTTGTGGGTTTTGATTACAGGAAATATATTATGTTGTGTAAATATACCACATCTTTTTCAGTCATTCATCAGTTTTGGGGCATTTGGGTTGTTTCCATATCCTGGCTATTGTGAATACAGTTGTGATAAACATCTGAGTACAGATGCCTTCTTGAATTAGTGTTTTGGTGTTGTTCAGGTAGATTTCCAGAAGTGGGAATGCTGGATCTAACTGTAGCTCCATTTTCAGTAGTCTGAGTGTCTTCTACACAGCTTTCCAAGGTAATTCTGTTCTTATTTTTTCATCTTTTAAGTTATATTAAAATAAAAATAGCATGTAAAATAAAGAACCTTAAGTATTATATGTGTTAATCACCTTGGGATTAATTTAGAGCTACAAATTTTCAATATATTTTTCAAAGATTTCTTCATAAGACAAATAGGAAAAAAATCAGAAATAATGATTTAGGTTAACAGTGAAACCCATTGAGAAGCATATATAATTTCTTTTTTTCTATTTTTATGATGTTTAACTTTTACTTCCTGCCTACAATTAGTAATACATCAATGCTGACATGAAACAGGAATTTCAGTTTTCATTGTCACATTCACATTTATCTGTCACCTTCCTCTTTCTCTGCTTTAGCTGTCATAACTTTTGATAATATATTTTGTCAATGAATGGAAATGGATACGTTTTAATAAGCCATCAAATTTAATTTCTAGAACTTTGATTTAAATTTGCATGCAACCCAGTGTTCTTGGCCTTGATAGCTCCAACATAGTGCCAGTGTTCTTGTTTAATTGACTTTAGTTAAATATCATATGTACTCATATGGTTGTGTTTTATGAAAGGTGAGAACTCTCCTATTATAATGCTGTACAATTTGCCTAAAACAAAAAATGCTTATCAAGGCAAAGAAGCTTGAATATTTTGGAATGAGTAAAGCTTTAAAAATCAATTTAATAAATATAGAGATGATTAAGTGCTTGATAAAATTCATACTTGAGAAACTAATATTTGAATAAGCATGTGTGATCATACTGCAAATAGAATATAACAACCTATGACACTTTAAAAGAAATGCAAAATTCTGTAAAATCTAATGACTGTGTAATAAGGACATTAGACTTCAGAGACTGTTCTGATTGTGTATGCGCATAAGTATTTGTATGATTTAGTCAACCAGTGTTGTGTAACAACTTTAAAAAGTATCGTTTAGAATAAATTTTTTACGATAAGATTTTTTGAGACATGTCATTATTAAAATGACCATATAAATTGTATGCTCTTATTCACATTCCTTATTTATCTTAGACTATATCTAAGGCTGGAAAATACAGTTTTTGATTATATACTAATACAGAAATTTGAAGAATAAGCAACTATCTCTGCAAGAAAGTTTCCACATTTATTGGATATTTTCATATATGAAAAGAGAACCTTTGTTGGTTTATATTTTCTTGAAAAATATGGCTTTTACAATAAAACCTACATTAAAATAAACTTAGTAGGTATGGAACAGTATATAAGCTAAGGTACAGTTAAATAGACTTCATCGAGCATCCGATCGACCCTACCCTGTCGCTCGGAGGACTCTGTGCCCTACTCTCTCCTGAGGGGTGGCAGCAGTGGCCCCTGCTGTGAGCCAAGAGGAACTTTTGGTGCTCCCCACAGCTGGTGGGGGCATTGGTGAAAACTTGGCTTTAGATGAGACTTCTGGCCCACTCCCAGGCATCTGATCAACCCTACCCCATCACTTGAAGGACTCTGCACCCGGCTCCCTCCCAGGGGGTGGCGAAGTCAGTCCCATTTGTGAGCCAAGGGGGACTTTTGGTGCTCCCCACAGCCGATGGGGGCATTGGTGAAAACTTTGGCTTTAGGTGAGACTTCTGGGGGCACCAGCACTGATAGGCAGATAGAAATCTCAACAAGAATTAGAATACTAGATAGAGAGTACAAAAGTAAAAGACAGAACACAAGCCTAGAAACAAAGGGAAGGAATTCACCCCCCAAAACAGCCAATAGAAGCAGGAAATCATACCGGCACAAAGAGCAGAAATCACCATGGATTGATATTCTTCAACATGCCAACCAATACTAGAACAGTTGTTGCACAATATGTGGAGCAAACCCAAAGAGAAAACACAGGAAGGAAGAAAAAAATGCAAATACTCAAATGAACCCAAAGGGAAACAATCCATCTCCAAGGACAAACAACCTCCAAAAACCAACATGGACGAAATTGAAGAAATGCCCTTTATGTCAGATAAAGAATTCAGACACAAAATGATAAAGGCAATCAACGAGCTAAGAGGAGAAGTAGCAAAATGAACATCATCATTGGCAAGCAGAAGGAAATTGAAACACTAAATAAGAAAATGAAGGAGATGCAGTATATAAGAGGAGTGATAGAAGACATCAAAAACACTGGGAAAAGCCATGAAATCAGACTAGAAGAAATTGAAGAACGAATCAGCACACTGGAGGACACAGAAGTAGAGAGAACTAAAAAAGAGAAAAAGAGAGTGATAAACAAAATAAGAAAGTGAAAAAAATCAGATATCTATCAGATACTTTAAAGAAAGGAAATTTAAGAGTAATCGGAATCCCAGAAGGAGAAGAGAAGGACATAGGAAATGATAGGCTTTTTAAAACAATAATAGAAGATAACTTCCCAAACTTGAAGAACAAAATGAAAATAGACATACAAGAAGCAAAAAGGACACCAAACTACTTCAATGAAAGAAAAACCACAGCAAGATACGTAATTGTAAAACTCCGAAGAGTTCAAGATAAAGAAAAAATAATGAGGATGACTAGAGAAAGGAAACAGATAACCTACAAAGGAAAACCCACTAGACTGACCTCAGATTTTTCTGAAGAGACACTCCAAGCAAGAAGAGAATGGATCCTCATATTCAAAAAACTCCAAGACAAAAAGTGCCAGCCAAGAATACTCTACCCTGCAAAGCTATCCTTCCTATATGAAGGAAAAATTAGAACCTTCTTAGACAAACAAAGTCTCCAAAAATTTGCTACCACCAAACCTCCACTCCAAGAAATATTGGAAGAAGCCTCAGGACCAAAACCCTCAGATGAACAAATAGAATATACATAACAAGAAACCAAAATAGAACCTCAAAGTGACCTCTAGAAAACCAACACTAGATCCCCACACATCAATAGTCCCTCTAAATGTTAATGGTCTAAACTCATCAATCAAAAGACACAGAGTTGCTGACTGGATCAAAAGACATATCCCTACATTCTGCTGTCTTCAGGAAACACATCTAATCCCTAAAGATAAGCATAGACTGAAAGTGAAAGGATGGAGAACAATTCTACAAGTGAATGGTTCCAAGAAAAAGACAGGGGTAGCCATTCCTACAGCAGATAAAGCAGATTTCAGAATAAAAAAAAGTGACAAAGGATAAAGATGGACACTACCTAATGGTACGTGGCTCAACTCACCAAAAAGACTTAACAATTAACAACGTATATTCACCAAATGAGGGAGCATCAAGATTCATAAGACAGCTACTAGCAGAACTGAAAACAAATATTGGAGAAAACATATATGTCATAGGAGACTTTAACACCCCACTCTCACCAAAAAACAGATCAGTAAAACAAAAGCTGAAGAAGGAAACAAAAGCTTTAAAGAAAGACCTAGACCAAATGGACCTAATAGATAGCTACAGGACACTGCACCCCCCAAAAAGGGGATACACCTTCTTTTCAAATGCACATGGATCCTTCTGTAAAATTGACCACATAATAGGACACAAGGAAAACCTGAACAAATACACAAAATCAAAATTATACCAACTTTTTTCTCTGACCATAAAGGCATCAAACTAGAAATTAACAATGAAGAGAAAGCAAGAAGAGTGTCCAATACATGGAGACTGAACAATATACTACTAAACGAAGAATGGGTAATGGAAGAAATTAAAGAAGAAATTAAAACCTACTTTGAAACAAATGACAAAGAAGACACAACATTCCAAAATGTCTGGGACTCGGCAAAAGCATATCTAAGAGGAAGGTTCATAGCAATACAGGCCCATATCAAAAACCAAGAAAATATCCAAAGAAAAAACCTCATATCCCAACTCAAAAAATTAGAAGAAGAACAAGAAAAGCCAAAGCCCAGAAGAAAACAAGAAATAATAAAAATAAAAGAAGAAATAAATAACACAGAGATCAAAAAGACTATCCAGAAGATCAACAAAACTAAGAGCTGTTTCTTTGAGAAAATAAATAAAATTGACAAACCCCTTGCAAAGCTCACAAAGAAAACACCCAAATAAATAGAATCACAAATGAGAAAGGAGAACTCACCACAGACACAAAAGAAATCCAAAGGATAATCAGAGACTACTATGAACATCTATATGGAAATAGATACAACAACCTGGAAGAGATGCACAAATTCCTGGAAAAATACAACTACCCAAAATTGAACAAAGAAGAAATAGAGAGTCTAAATAATCCAATCACAAGCAGTAAAATTGAAGCAGTCATTAAAAACTCTCCCTAAAAACAAGATCCTAGGACCAAATGGTTTTACAAATGAATTCTATATGACATTCAAAGAGGAAATAACACCTATGCTATTAAAACACTTCCCAAAAAATTGAGACAGAAAGGAAACTCCCAAACACATTCTATATAGCAAACATCACACTCATACCAAAACCAAGTAAGGACAGCACCAAGAAAGAAATTTTTATAGACCAATTTTACCAAGTGAACACCGATGCAAAAATTTTAAACAAAATACTCGCAAATAGAATCCAATGATGCATTAAAAGCATCATTCACCATGACCAAGTAGGATTTATCCCAGGGGCACAAAGATGGTTCAACATCTGGAAATCAATTAACATAATCCACCACATCAGTAAGAAGAACAAAAGCCACATGATCATATCAATAGATGCAGAGAAAGCATTTGACAAAGTCCAACATCCATTCATGATAAAAGCCCTTGAAAAACTGGGGATCAATGGAACATACCTCAGCAAAGTAAAAGTCACCTATGACAAACCTACAGCAAACATCATCTTAAATGGGGAAAAACTAAAATCATTCCAGTTAAGATCTGGAACTAGGCAAGGATGCCCACTCTCTCCATTACTTTTTAACATTGTACTGGAAGCTCTAGCCAGGGCAATAAGGCAAGAGAAAGATATAAAAGGGATACAAATAGGAAAAGAGGAACTGAAGCTATCATTATATGCAGATGATATGATTCTATACATAGAATGCCAAAAAATCCACAGAAAAACTTCTTGAAACAATAAACCAGTTCAGTAAGGTAGCCGGCTACAAAATCAACACAGAGAAAGCAGTAGCCTTCCTATATGCAAAAAGCCAAGCAGAATAAGAAGAAATTTAAAAAGTCACCCCATTTACCATTGCACAAAAAACAATTAAATACCTGGAAATAAACCTAACAAAACACGTAAAAGAACTATACAAAGAAAACTTTAAAATGCTACTAAGAGATAGAAGACACAAGGAAATGGAAATACATTCCTTGCTCATGGATGGGAAGAATTAACATCATCAAAATGGCCATCCTACCAAAAACAATCTACAGATTCAATGCAATCCCCTTAAAAATTCCAATGATATTTTTAAACAGATAGAACAAAAATTACAAAAATTCATATGGAATAACAAAAGACCTCGAATATCAAAAAACCTCCTCTCCAAAAAAAGAGAGAATGGAGGCCTAACTATTCCAGACTTCAAGCTATACTACAAAGCCATAATACTTAAAACAGAATGGTACTGGTACAACAACCAACAATCAGACCAATGGAACAGAATTGAGAGTCCAGAAATAAAGCCACACATATTTAGCCAATTAATCTTTGACAAAGGAGTGAAAAACTTATATTGGAACAAAGATAGCCTCTTCAATAAATGGTCCTGGGAAAACTGGACTAAGACATGCAAAAAAATGGACCAAGACAACTCTCTCACATCATGTACAAAAATTAATTCAAAATGGATAAAAGACTTAGATATCAGACCTGAAACCATAACATACATAGAGGAAAACTTGGGCAAAACCCTCCATGAAGTACAATTCAGAAATCCCTTTCTGGAATCATCTGTAGAAGGCAAAAAATTGAAGGAAAACATAAACAGATAGGACTACATCAAACTAAAAATCTTCTTCATAGCAAAAGAGACAAAAGAAAAAACTAAAAGTAGCCCAACCAAATGGGAAAAAATTTTGCCCTCCACAAGAGTCATAAGGGATTAATAACGTAGATCCACAAAGATCACACAACTAAACAAAAACAAAAAAAGATACCCAATCAAAAAGTGGGGAGAACTAAAAAGACACTTCTCCAAAGAGGTAATACAAATGGCCAACAGGCACATGAAAAATTGCTCAATGTCACTAGCAACCAGAGAAATGCTAATCAAAACCACAATGAGATATCACTTTATACCAGTAAGAATGACCCACATCAAAAAAACAGGCAACAACACGTGCTGGCATGGATGTGGAGAGAAAGGAACACTCTTACACTGCTGGTGGGAATGTAAACTCGTCCAGCCACTATGCAAAGCAGCATGGAGGGCCCTCAAACTAATGAAAATGGAATTACCATTTGACCCAGCAGTCGCACTTCTGGGAATTTACCCAAAGGAGACTTCAATGTGGGTACGAAAGGACACCTGTGCTTGGCTGTTTATTGCAGCATTATTTATAATTGCAAGGACATGAAAACAACACAAATGCCCCAGAACAGATGAGTGGATGAAAAAGATGTGGTATATATACACAATGGAGTATTACTCATCTATTAAAAATGACAAATTGATGAATTTATAGAAACCTGGATGCATCTTGAAGAAATCATACTAGCAGAAATGAGCCAGAGAGAAAGGGACAGAAACCAAATGGTTTCACCAATATATGGTTAACCAAATGAAATTACACAAGGGGAGAGTGGGGACCAGCTGGAGCGGTTGGGGAGGGGAGGCGGTGGGTGACCCCCAGGGACTGAAATGATGTGAAATATATATATATATAAATTATTATAAATAAATAAATAGACTTCAGGCAGTGAATCACCTTTAAACTTGTTATATATACACTCTCTTAGAAGAAATATCATAAAGAATAGAAATTGTGAACTTAAATTATAATAAATTCTTATTTAAGATGTTAGCAAAAATGATTTTTCTTCAAAGTAAGGCTTGCTCTAAAAAAACACTATAGCAATAGTGACTCTAGGTCAGATGTGATAACCTGTACGACTGCTTAATTAAAAAAGCTGACCCAGGCTTTCCATTACCTCAAAAGGAGAGAATGAATCTTTCCCCAAGGATGAGTCAAGTTTTTCTCCTAAATGTAACTGAATAAAGGTGTTTCAAATTTTTTGACTGAGTTTATTTCATATATAGTCATATATACCATCATTTAACTAATTATCTAACTAATACATGCATTAGTGCAGATAAAAAAAATTTAAACCTCGCTCTATATCAAGGAAACTATTCTCATGTTTTAAATCTGTTTAAAGATTAAAAAGAAAAGAAATAAACCTCTAAGTTCTTGGTAGCTTAAGTTCTGAGAACCTTAAAGAGAAAATAATTTATTGGTTTGAAGGTATACTCTGGTGTACAGATAATCCAAGAATAATCTGAACTCATGCCTTGGTAGTCCATGTTATAGCATAAATTTTCCAGCTCTTGCTCCTCTTTTTTCAGGAAGAATAGCCACACTGTTGCAAATCTTCTGAAGTTGTCTCTCATTTTTGATTCTCTCACTGAGTTTTTATGTAGTCAATAGATTAACATAAATCGTTGTTGCCATCACCAACATAGTGCCCTTCCTGGCAATGCAAAGACCTCCAGTGATTATTTTCTCTCCACTTACCCTTAACATACATCTCAGGCTGTAACTATGTATGTTTTTCTTTTCTTGCTAATTGTCTATTTTTCACTCTATGACACGAGTCGTTATAAATGTTTGCTCTGATTCATGAATATACTCCTGTATATTTAGCACAGTGCTAGAAGCTCAACAAATGTTTAGAGTAATAGTGAAACTCCAGTAATTCTTGATTGTCTAAAAAAATAAAATGTAAATTCCTTAACACCATATAAGGTTTTTATAGACTGATAGTGATCTGTTTCTTGGTCCCTCTTAGATTATAGTCTTTCCTTCAAAGGGTCATTAAAGCAAACACTGTTTCAGACCATCCCTGCAATTTTGCACCTTCAAATCTTTGGCCAGGGTTAGGGGAATAGCCTTCCTGTTATGATTTTAGATATGTTATGTATCACGTATTAGAGCAAATGACTTCTAATTTTTCTGAGAATCCCTGAGTGCCTCAAACAGAATTTATCACTCTTCAGTGTGTGACCCCCGCATCATACATTATTTATGTTTCCTATAGTTAATTAGCATATCTACTATACTTGTGCATATTTCTCCTCCATTCTCTAGAACATGAATCCTGAGAGCGCAGAGACCATGTATTCCACCTGCATATATTCAGGACCTAACCCAATAACAAATGATGTCATATTTTATTAAATAAAACATTAATTTCACTAAGAAGTTTATTCTCCCCTTCTGAGACGACACTAATTATTGATGAACAGCCTTAATTGTTGCCCAAGTTCCCAATAAACCTCCCTTCTCAGTACACACAAAATTTTTTTACAATGGGTTTTGCTATTTGTGCAGGTGTGTAAAGGTGATTATCACCAGGGACAACAATCTTTTGTATAACTACCTACCACCTGGGGTACTTTGCATATCAAACACCAAAATGTAGTGTTCAGATTGTGGTTTAAAGCTGTAATCTCATGACAAGCCATCAATGCATCTGCACTAAGAATTGAGTTGAAAGGTTGCAGATGATTTAATTTTTTTATTAGTTAACACTGTAAATGAATGACAGAGATTTTGATGTGGTACTTTAGTTTCTTTGAGTTTTTGGTATATGGCTAAAACTGCCAAGAAAGTAGATATTAAATGTTTTTACCACATTCTATAAATGTAACTTATGAGGTTTTGATGATGTAAATTATTGTGGAAATTATTTCATAACATTTATGTATATGAAATCATCACCAAACAAGTAAATACAATATTATATGCCAATAGCATACTAAAGCTGAGAAATAAGACATAAATGCATTTGAGCAATAAGGACAGTCATATAAACATTCTTTGAAATGTGTGTGGGAAATAATGAAATATCTTTGTTTCCAATTTCTTCTTACTGGGAAAAGTTATTTAAGCAATGATATATAAATATATGTGTATATATACCTATATATCTATTATATACCTATTATCTATATAGATTATATGTATTATAGATCATATAGAGTTTATATAATCTATATCTAGATTATATATCTATATGTATATACCTATATATACATCTACATATAACTGATATAAATATATTAGATAAATTATAGATATATCTATATATAGCTATATACAGGTGTGTCTTTCAAAATATATTCCATATATATTTTCAAAATATATTTATGTCTTTGAAAAGTTCCCTTTTACATTCTTAATCAGAATCAGTGCATCAGATATGAACATTTTATCGAAGTCCATTTTGATCATTTCCTCTTAGTGACTGAAAAAATATTTTGGTGGTATGCTAGATAATTGAGAAAATATTTCTGAAACACATTATTCTATTTCCATGGGAATAAGGTATTGAAATGTCCTACTAGCTGATGTATGTTGCTTCAGGAATGCACCCAAAATTACCATTTTTGGTTTTTTTTTAATGGTCCTTCCTTCATTCCTATTAGAAGACTAAATATGAAATATACTCCCTTAATAGACTGGTTAGGACATGCTAAAATATATTTTTCCCTATTTAAATGTTAAATAATATCTGTATTACTATGAGAACTTATATATTTTATTTCTTAAAAAAATTATAGATCTAGGCTAATATTTTTGTCCTTGATTTGCATGTTCAATAGTTGTAATTTTTGCATACTTATATAATTTTAATTAGTGGACATCATCTATGCAAAATTTTATAGAAAACTCAGGTCTGACCTCTGCTGTATATTCTCAACATCGAATTTCATGAGTTTTGCTCCTGACTGCTGTCCACTTAGGACTAGAATTCACTCAATGCTGGATCTTGGCCTCTTCTTTCTCTAATACCTTCTTTCAACAGAAGTACATTTTTGAAAATTAGAAGTTTATATTTTAGAAACTCATAACTCAGATAGACTATATAAAGCTGTTTGACATTCTTAGATAGGTACTGATAAAAGATTTATGGAAACTGTAATGTGAACAAGCCAGAGGCAGAAACTGAATCTTATAAAAAAAAAAAAAGTGAGAGTACAGAGAAAAAATATTAGAAGTCTTAAAAAAGAATTGAATTTTCCAAATAGACAAGCTGAAATGGGAAGACACATTCTGGATAGAATAAAATATCTAAAGAAATGGAGATGTCAAGGACCAGATAGCATCAAGCAAATCACAAGTATCTGGCTAAGAGCTTCAGACAATTTTGTCAGAAATGGTAACTCTCACAAAATTTAAAGTGGAGCATCACAAATAAATGATTTTAGACATATAAATTTTCCATGATGGGCAAATTTAAAAATTTTTCATAAAATCTTAAAATGTTCCTTTCTCAACTGTACCATGCAAGTCTGACAATGATGAATATTACCTTTCACAGCTATTTCAGACAGTTTAATGAAATGATTAGTATCTCTTACTCTTTCCATCACTTTCACATCACCAACTAGCACTTCTTCTTTTTGTGATAATTGTACATTGGAACATTTCCCTTAACTTTTACTCATTCATCAGAGATAAAATTGTCAGCAAAGAAATACTAACATTTATCAGATTTTCTATTTTGAGTGGAATGAACATTGTACCATTTACATAGACTAAAATTAGATATATGAGGGCCCTAATGTTAGGGATTCTTAAGCAATGTTTTATTAATGATAGCTTATATTTGGACTTTCAAGAGTTATATATAATAAAACACAGTGCAGTGATTGAAGATGCTATGTCCAGTCACATTATGTATGTTTGTAAATGTAAAGTATGAACTAGGTTTATATATGGTTATATTTGTGGAAGAAAACTAGCAAACCTGGAATTGTATGACACGTCACCAGACCATAGTTACACCCAGGATAATGTATCCTTTGAAGTGAAGCTAATATAACTTTCTAGATTGCTAACTTAGCAAGGGAACTTTGTAGAATTTATTAAAAATATAAAAGGATTGTTCAATTCACTGGCTACTTACACATTAGTTCTCAGTTTGCTGTAAGACAGAACTTTTCCTTCTTTGTATTTGCTTATTTAATAATTCTTAAATTATTTTATGTTATAACCCATGACTGTCATATTTTTGATACCCAAAATATGAAGAACTTGGTTTCTGGAAGGTTCCTGAAGCTGGCTCTTGTGTCTTTTTTGATGCCTGTATCATTCTTTGAGCATTTCTTTATATCTAGCATAGCAAGATATTTCAAGCTCATATGATGCTTTTCCAACACCAGTCATGAACATAGATATTTTCTTAAGAAATCTACCTAATTTCAATTGGCTTGGAAATCATATATCAGTTCTACATCTTAAATATGCTCACCACTACTAGGAGTTTACTGATTCAAGATAGTCTAAGAGGATAAAGTCCCAAAATGTGTATACAAGTGCATATAGGGCCTATACTAGACACAGCATCTTAGGTTGCTTACGGTTTCAGAGTTGCCTGTCTGTATCACCATGATAAACAAACCTACTAACTAGAGGTCAGTATTTGTTTACATTTTAAACAATTTTTAGCTAAGGGTATATAGTCAAATACTATTTGACAACCATGAGGAGTGGTAGGGGATAGAAAGAAAGAGAAAGGTTAAGGTAAAGGCCAAGGAAAGATAAAAACAAACAAAACACTTATGACACAAAAATGTAATGAGTAGACCTAGTTAGATCCAAGAGAAGGTTATAGTTTTTCCTTTTAACAAAAGACACTAGTGGGACAAATGGAAAAATTGGGATAAGTTCCATATATAAAACAATGATATTGCATCAATATGGATATCCCAATTTTGAATTTAGCAAATATATAATTTTTAGGGGGTCTATAATCATATCACTCTGAATGCACCTGATTTTGTCTGATCTTGGAATTTTTTAGGGGTACATCATGTCCACACCTAACTTTCAAAGATTTTTCCAAAAAATGTGACAGTGAGAGAAGTAGAAAGGGAGATAAAGCAAATAGGATTAAAATAGTAACATATTGGTATTCCAGATTTGGGGTCTTTTAAAAAAATATATACACTTAATATTTTCCTTTAAGATAAAGTACATTTGCCCCATTTTGGAAATGGGCTTAATTTAGTGACTTGTCTGACAAGAATAGTATTACAGAATTGAATATCAGTCTTAGAGAATCATAAAAAGTATGTTTTATTTTACTAAATTAATTCTGTGATTTCTTCTTTTTTTTGTTCCATTCAATCTTAGGATATTTTTCTTTGCCTCTTTCAACATTGATATTTTTCTCTCTTACTCGTTATCATTCACTTCTTTGTTTTAATCAGAAATGTTATTTACAGGCTCTTGCCCACTAGTTAGTTAAAACTTGATCTAGTAAACAGGCAAATAAAAATAAAAAATTTCTAAATACCCAGAATTATAGTCATTTGTCTTTAATATTGCAATAAATATCATTGGTGTGATATCATTTATGTTAATCTCATTTGGGAGTTCTTCAAAGGACAAACTTTTGAATTAGGTTTTAGAACTTGCACAGTACTAATCCTTAGGATATTGGTACATGAAAGAAAATGTATCTTTTTCCCCCACCCCAATTTAAAAAAAGCAATGTTTTCATCTCTTTGTGCAAACATCTGTCTCTTAATATTTGAATCAATTGTGAAGATTTTTTTCAGCCAATATTGAGCTTGAAGTGTTTATTAAGTATTAGTTCTAATTAAAGTTTAATAAAAAGACAAACATGGCTTTTACTCTTGGTTTGATTTTTACAAATACTTATAAGAAAAAAATTAAATAAAGATGTGTTTTCATTCTGCCTTCTGAAGGGGAAAGGCAGTTTTTGAATGATCCCCCAAACAGAAAAGAAACTACAATAGTAAAATAAAGTAGACAAAATATAAACAATAGCTACTGTGAATTAAGCACTAGATATTGCCATATACCTACACAAATTAAAGAATGGAACCATAACACCTATACTAGAAAGACTCATGCATGATCAGAACCTACGTTAGATACTGTAGATCAAAGAAAATGATTTAATATTTCCTAATCCAGAGTCCAGAAATAATCAATGTAATTTATTTCCAATGTAATTTGGCAACTACTTACCAGAAAATGGTGACAAAGGGAGAAAGATTCCAGTTTAGCATTGTTTGCAAAAAGAATACAATAAAATTAGAGGAGGCTAAATTGGCTTAACATTCAAGGTCTTCATATGTAGCTAACAAAACACAACTTTGAGCATTTGTGTGAACACATTAAAGAAAATTTGGCAGTAAAAATTCAAATTTTGCGGAACAGAAATTGGAATAAAAGAGAAAGGAGTTTCAGATACCAGTGATGTTATGTTTGGAAGATGAAAGCAACAACTAATAATAGCTTGTCATTTTAGTTTAAACAAAAATATTTGCTATTTATTTTTAAGAAGCTGTCTTTGCATAAAGGTAGCAACTATTTATTTTTAAGAAGTTGTCTTTGCATAAAGGTAGGAAGAGGAGATGATTGTTTACAGTATTCAAGTTAAGTCAGAAAACACCTCCTGAGGTAGAAAAAAGATTTCCTTATAACATGCTGAATTTCTGAGTGTGGAGCAGTGCCCATTCTTACCTGAAAAAATAGAATCCTCTCAGCAAGGAGACAGAGGACTTCTCACTATTAACAATTCCAAAACCTCTCCCTTAATATGGTAAGCTATTGTTAGTATTTGGAATTAATTTTTGATGTTGTAAAGGAAAACTCCCCAAGGACATAATGATCTTGATATGTTTCAAGACTTGAGGCATATATTATTTCTTTGGTTATAAACTTATTTTCTATCCTAAATGTTTTCCTTCCCAGAGCAGACCTGAAATCAGTTTATCATGTCTGTCTTTCTTTGGAAGTTTACTAAAAATTAAATTCATTAAGTAGACTTGACACTTTTAGATTTATAAATATACTTTACACTCTCCAAATTTCTAAAATTCATATTACATTATTATAATTATAAATCTAGGTTAGTAAGTTTGCATTTAAGATGATTATCAAATAGCATGGAATTCTTCTGGAATCAACTTTAGAAAACTCTCAATTGTGTCATTTGAGTGAGGGTTCTCAAGACACTTGTTAAGTATATGGACAGGACAGAATTTTATTGGTGATGCAGTGTCAGAACTTTATTATTATTTTTTTTTTGAGAACTTTAAAGGGCAGACATTTCAGACCTGGTTTTCTTTGAAAATAACATTTGAGATAAGTAGTTTCCCCCATACCTCTTCTTGCCAGCAATGTATTAAGTGCATTGGTTCTTTAGATATCCCTAATGGAATAGCTTAACAGAGACTTGTTTGAACTTGTGTTTTTTTAGACTTAGTATCTATTTCAGAAACAAAATGGCTTTTTTATTTTTTATGAATACAGCTTATAAAGCTAAAGTGAATGGAAATTTCACCAATTTATTTTCTCATATTTTACTATTGAAATTGCTTTGACCTTAGTTCATCAGAAACATTAAATAGTAAGGATTTTATCCTTTAATACATATTCATTTATTCCCTACAAGAAACAAAATTGCTATAATTCAACACATATTTATTATGCATATTTAATATATCATACATCAGATTTCCTAATACAAATCTCAACGACTGAAAACAGATAATGGCAGAGGGACAAGAAAACTAGTGTGAAATATGGCAAATTCATTTAACAATTATGCACAAATCTTTTTGCCTCAGTGGTGTTAAATTGAGGGATTTGGCTTTTCCTAATCTATCCTCCATTGATTTTGATGCTTTGGTGGTGGGTATGGTAGAGAATCATACATCTGAAGCGGTATTAACATGTACCTCCAAATCATATATAGTACCGTAAACATTCACCCAATTAAATAAGAATAAAATATAAAAGTAGAAATTAGTCAAAATTATGATAGACAAATCAGAATTAATCAGCAAGGAAATGTTACTTTTATATTAAGAAATATGGTATATTTATTTTATGAAATAAATTGTAGGTAGGGGAAGGAAGAAAAAATACCAAGTGTTGCTAATCTGAAAGATAGAGTAAAGGAATAGCAACATGACCAGTAGGAAGATATTGAAATGGCATATAATTTAATGGAAGAGACTGATGATGATGATGTCATAATTTTTTTTCACTTACAACGGCTGTATCCCAGAAAATAATTCAACTTTATGTCCTGATATAGACATATGCCCTTATTTGATCAGATGTTTCTATGAAAAAATATTGAAATGGTCAAGACATTTATTATTGAGCACTTTTCAGGGCAATATTTATTGAAGGGTATATATTTAGGACATTAGGCACACTTGATGATTGATAGTGAAATGAATTCTGAAAATATTACAAATTATTTCTTGCCTATGAGAATTGTCAGTGATATAAGAGGTTAAACAGATCCCACAGTACCCAATCAAAAAATAGGGAGAACTATAAAAAGACACTTCTCCGAAGAAGAAATACAAATGGCCAACAGGCACGTGAAAAATTGCTCAACATCACTAGCAATCAGGGAAATGCAAATCAAAACCACAATGAGATAACACTTTATACCAGTAAGAATGTCCCACATCAAAAACAAACAAACAGTCAACAACATGTGCTGGCGTGGATGTGGAGCAAAAGGAACACTCTTACACTGCTGATGGGAATGTAAACTGGTCCAGTCACTATGGAAAGCAGTATGGAGGACCCTCAATCTAATGAAAATGGAACTACCATTTGACCCAGCAATGGCTCTTCTGGGAATCTACCCAAAGGAGACCTCAATATGGGTACAAAAGGACACTTGTGCTTGCATGTTTATTGCAGCACTCTTTATAATTGCAAGGACCTGTAAACAACCCAAATGCCCCAAGTCAGAGGACTGGATGGAAAAGATATATATACACAATGGAATATTATGCATCAATTAAAAATGACAAATTTGGTGATTTTTTTTGTTAACATGGATGCATCTAGAAGAAATAATACTAGTAGAGACAAGTCAGAAAGGAAAAGACAGAAACCAAATGGTTTCACTAATATATGGACAACTAAATGAAAATACATAACGGGAGGGGGGGGAACCAGCTGGAGTGGTCAGTAAGGGGAGGTGGTGGGTGACCCCCAGGGATTAAAATAATGTGATATATATAAATAAATTATTTAATAAAAAAAGATCCTGCATTAATTTATATTGGATTTTGTTAACCACAGTTTCATAAAAATATATGAACTTCAGAATTTCTATTTCCTTGAAAAATTAATAATTATTAGAAATCACTAAATGATGTTACTGTTCCAGAAACTGGCTAAGATTTCATTATCTAAAAATCAATGATTCTAAAGACATCATTTCTTATATATAAAAACATATTAAGTTGTAAGATACATAGGAAAAAAAATGACAAAATATGACATACATATTTTCCACTATATTTTAACATAAGATGAGGAACAAATAATATGACTATGATTCAAACTGTCCATTTTGTACCACAAAAAGAACTGTTTTCAGATAAACTGTTTAAATTTGCACAAAAATGATTTTGTCATACTATATTTTGCTTTAGCCTGTTTAGAAATAAACACCATTTTTTTTTAAATTTCATTTTCACAAACTTTCTGTTTAGAACTTCCACTAGAATTGCATGGTATCTATATATAAATTAGGAGGTTCCTTCCAAACTCTGAACTATTTCTTTTTAATTGTTTACTTCTTTGCTAATTTCTCACTTTCTCCTCTGCTGGATACAAAAATGGCCCTTCAAAATATCCACAACTTAATCCTTGTAATATATAAACATGTTCTATTAGATGGCACATGGTATTTAGACAGCTAATTAGCAGACCTGAAAGTATGGAGATTATTCTGGATTTATGTGAATGAGCTCAATGTAATACCAGAGTCTGAAAGTGAAAGAGGAAGTCAAATGGAGAGTTCAAAAAAAGTTATTACGATGCAAACTGGAGAAGAACAATGTGTTGGTACTGGTTTTGGATCTTACATAAGTATAGATTAATTTTATTGCAATATGTATGGTAATTTGTTATAGAAACTATAGGGAAGAAAGATTGTATATAAAGGTAGAGATTCAAGCATAAGAACACAATACTCTAAATTCCAAAATATGAGCAATATGAACATTTTTAAATATTAAATTCTTTGAAACAAGTAAGTTTAATTTTCAGGTCTTCACCTGCAGATTATTAGATTGTTTTCAAATTTAAAATAAACACATTTATATAAATAGCATTACATCTAAATAGAGTCACACTCTATTTATAAAAACAAATAATTATTTTTCAAAGATTAAAAGAAAATTTAAAATTCCATTGTGACATCCACTAAGAATTAGGCTCTATCTTAAGTGTTGAATTATTTCAGTGGTATGAGAAGAGTGGCAGGGAAAATCATTCCAGTGAAGTCTTGTCCCAGAACTGGAAGAACTGACTATTACCAATAGAAGAGCTCAACTTATCTTTTTATTTTTTTTCTTTTTAAATGTTTTAATTAAATATATATTTACTTATTTTCATGAATCTTAAATATTAAAGCATTTTTAAAGGTCATTCAATTGCTTTTAAAACTATTTGTTTAACAGCATATCAAGGGTAGATGAACTTGAGTTAAACATTCAGTTCTAGAAAGTTGTGATCAGATCTAAAACCAAATACTTCCTTAAGCTGCCATCTGATAAGAGGATTTATAATTTTTGTTTTATTTCTTCTTATAAAGGGATTAATTTATTTGTTATTTATTTTTTTTCAACAAATATATGCTTTATTATTATTATTGTTTTTTTTTTAAATCAATTCAGTCCCTGTGGGGCACCCATCAACTTATCTTTTTAAAGCATAGCTTGTTAAAAGATAAAATGAAGGGTTTGTTCAAAGCATCTCATGGCTTCCATTTCGCTCAGATTGAAAGTCTGTAAATCCTGATGACTTGGATCAAATTAATTGTTAGCTCATCACCTTTGAAATAGTTCAATGATAGCATAAAATTGTTCATCATCAGAATGCACTTGGGCAACCTAAGATGAGCATTTGCAATATAGTTCAAAGTCAACTAGAATAGCAATAAACAAAGATGTATATACATATAAATATATATATATTTGCTTATTCATTTGCATCATCTACAGCTGTATGTACATACATATATACATAGAAATATACATGCATATATCTATATGTATATGTAATTAAAGTCACCAAGTGATTTTAACTGTCATTAAAAATAAAGTATTTTTCCAAAATATTTTCCTTTTATCCTGGATATAAACCCTCAGGAAATTAAACTTTATTTCCAGAGTTTTTATACAATACAAAACACATCTGAATAATTATCTGCACAGAAAATTTCGTTAAGCTTTTCTTGTGGTTAAAGAGAAATGTATTGAGTTTCCAAAGTCTAAACACAAGACAAAATAACAGTTTAAGATTTCATATGATCACCTATTTGGGTAGTCATCACCTTTCCACCTAGTCTCATGATGAATATTTTTTTGCTGGGAAGAAGTTCATATTTCAAAGACATATTCAGTTAATGTTTAAGCTAAATTTGAATTCAAACAACTAAACTTTTACATTATTTTTTAATTGTCTTTCTTTAAGGCATAGAAGTATCATTTTCATTTGTGAGCATCAATGAGATAAAAATAAAATTTTCCTAAAGCAATTCTTATAATAATCTTCTCATTAATTTCCCTCAGGAGTTCCTAATGAAGTTAATGACCATGAGATGTAAATTTTCACTGCAATTCAAAATCCTGATTATTAAGATTTTCTGTATTTTTGCATAGTACTAATAAATACTTTGGGATGAGTTTATCATAAAATTTACCATACTTCATTGTTAAATTGCATGGGAATGGGTAAGGTTACATGTCAAGTATATATGCAAGTTGTTGCTATAATCAGACTCAGTCCTCAACCAGAGAGGACATACAGCATATTTCCTAATCAGTCCCATGTTTTTTCCAAAACTAATTCCATTTTATAAGATATTTTCCCTCATGAGAGACAATTAAATATGAAGTTTAGGAAAAGCATATGAAATTCACTTCACAATTTAAAAGTTACATTTACTAAGAAACTTCAGAAGAACAGAAACATTCTTTTCATAATAAAGAATTAAAATTCTTTGTCTCTATTTTGAACATATCCATGTGTTCACAGACTAATATTTCTAGGAGCAATTTATGTAGAAAACTAATAGCATCAACTCTGAAAAAATTTTCAAAGGATTATAAATACTGGATTAAATTAAGTCAAATAGATTTTTATACTACTAAAATTCTTAGTATTTTTCATATTATTATAGAATTTGTGACTACCCAATAGTACATCATATTTTCCAATACTTTTTCAGAGAAACATTCAACTTTTTTCCCCCATAACCCCAAATCATTATCTCAGTACAAGAGTATTCTGGGAAATCAACTGCAGAAACACTGCCATAGAAAAATAACTTCCCATAAAGAGCAAGATTTCATCTTTTGCTTGTTGATACATTTGAAGAACATGAGAAATCCTCTAATAGTATACAATGCAGACAGACAGACACACACAGACAGACCTCGTTTTACTCTTATGGTCACTTTACCTTTGTTTCTAATTTTAAGTCAGGATGACACTAATTCTATTCTTGGTTTCATCTTTCTTTTTTTTAGTAGAAAACACTTTCAATTTAGATATGACCCCATTAAGGAGGAAATGTATGCCAACTGATTTTTTTTTTTTTTTTACTACATTCACTTTTTCTTTTCCAAAGCAGCATTGTGATTGTTTAGAGTGAAGGAAAGGCCTCCCCCAAGATGTTCAGAAGAGACCTTCCCAAGATATAACACTTTGATATGTAGATTTTTTGAGCAGAGGTCAGTTGAAGTTCTCAAGTTTCACAAGAAAAATTTACCACTCTCTACTTAGAAGAATGAAATATGAGGGTCTTACCCAGAATTAGGGCTATTACCAGAAGTAAACATCCTATCAAGAAATTTATGAGAGGGCAAGCAGCTAATTTGAGCTAGCTGGTCTTCATCATATGAGTCACTTTTTTTGTCATTTGAGTCCATCTCCTTTCCTCTTGAAGCCCCAGACCTCTTTAACTCAGTATACATAACCTCATTTTGCCTTGCTGGCTTTTGGAATACTCTATGTACATTCCTTAAAAGTACATAAATAAATTTGATTTTTCCTGCAACTAATCTGTCTGATGTTAGTTTGACTACTTGGTCAGCATAAGAAGAACCCGAAGAACTAGGGGAACATTTTCCCTCCTCCCCAGTAGTAGTGAAATCATCACCTGTATATAAAACTTGATATTGACATTGAAAAGACATGCTAACTCTGGTAAAGGAGAGTATCTAAAGATTTCCAACTTTACCTCTCTTTGAAACTATGAACAAATATTCAACCAATAAAAATATACATCTATTTTTAAAAAGTAACTTCATGGGATTCTTATGAAGATTAAGTGATGTAGTGCATAATAACGATCTATATATAGCAGTGAAGACCACAGAATAAGCTTTTTTTAACTTTTTAGTATTAACACAATATTGGCAGGGTAGGAGGGTCCAGTGTTTAGACGGAAGTTACCAAAGATTGTGGTTTAATGCTGGGAACTCCAGCGGTAAAAACTGCTCACAGCTCAGAGACCCAGAAGCACTGGTGCAGCACGTGGCACCCATGCATACTAGGGAACCAAGGACACTGAATACTCAAAGTCTGTCAAGACAACCCAACCAAAAAGGTTTATACAACAAACCCTAGACACATCACTAAATAAAGACATATGCTCGGGTGCACCAAAAAAGATTTAAAATCCATCAATCTAAAAGCAGAGAAAAAAAGAAAAAAGAAGATAGACAATACAATAGAAAACACATATACACATCACATCCACTGACTGAAAAAAGAACTTGTCCCCCAAAATAGCCAACAGAAACAAGATATATCTACCACAGCAGCAAAAGCACAGAGGCAAAATTAACCATAACTTGGTCAACTTCACCATGCCATCTAATTCTAAAACAGCAGTGAATCAATACGTGGAGCAAGTCCAAAAGGAAAACACAGGAAGGAGGAAGAGTATAAATACTTAAGCAAGCTCTAAGAAGAATAACTCATCACCAAAGGATAAATAACCTGCGGAAACCAACATGGAGGACATGGAAGAAATGCAATCTATATCAGACAAAGATTCAAAATGTATTTGTTAAAAGCATTAAAAGAGGTAAGGGAAGATGGAGAAAAAAGGGAAAGCAAGAGGTAAAAAATTTTCAACGAGCTAAGAGAAGTAGACAAATATATAAATCAATTCAGCAAAATGAGCAATATAATATATGAACAGAAGAATGAGATTGAAACCCTAAATAAGAAGCTGATCGAGATACAGTTTCTAAGAGGAGCAGTAGAGGAGCTCAAAAATGCAGGGGAAACCAGGAAAGCAAATTAGAATAAACAGAAAAATGAATTAGCACACCTGAGGACACAGAAGTAGAGAGGATGAAGAAAGAAAAAGAGAAAAACAAAGTAAGAAGAGAAAAAATCCAAGTTCTGTCAGATACACTAAAGAAAACAAATACAAGAGAATTGGAATCCCAGAAGGAGAAGAGAAAGACATAGGATCTGAAAGCCTTTTGAGTGAAATAATGGAGGAGAATTTCCAAAACCTGAAGAAAGAAATGAAAATAGACATACAGGGAGCCAAAAGGACACCAAACTACTTTAACGAAAGAAGAAACACAGCAAGACACATCACAGTAAAACTCTCAAGAACCAAAGATAAAGAAAAAATTATGAGATTAACAAGAGATAGAAAACAGATAACCTACAAAGAAAAACCCATTAGACTGCCTTCAGATCTCTCAGAAGAGAAACTCCAAACAAGGAGAAAATGAAGAAACAACTAAAACAGAACCCCAAATGACCACCAGGAACCCAGTGTTAGAACTTCAAACATCAATAATTACTCTAAAGGTCAATGGGCTAAACTCATCAATCAAAAGACACAGAGTTGCAGCCTGGATTAAAAGACAGAACCCAACATTCTGCTGCTTCCAATGTTTAATGTTTCACTATTACGTGGGAAAAATACTGTTTTCTGTTTAACAGTATTGTTTACACACTCTTATAAATGGCAAGGGAATATTTTCAAGTGACTTTCATTTGAATACTACTTATTTATCTAGTTGCCTCTATCAATGGAATTAAAGTGCTTTGACCCATATTTCTAAATTCACAAACCTTATTATAAAAATACAATAATCTATAAGAAAATATAAGATTACAGGTGATACATATTTACTACTAAACTATAATCATAACAAAAATCATAGCTAACTGAATTCCTCAGCTCAAGGAAATAAATCAAATTCAAAATGTCTATTTCGTTTATGAACTTTTGTGTGGTGTTTTTCTATTAGTCTATTTCCTACTGATAAGGAATTTAAGCTACATGTAATTGGTTTAAAGGACTTGCTGATAAACAAATACTCTTTCCTTTTTTCTTCTGTAACTTTATTATAAATATAATATTTATAATACATTAAATACATGTCAAAACTGTATATTATATATGTACATACATAAATATGGATGTTAAAATGATTTTAAAATGCTAGGTAATATCCCAATTATCTACATGTTTTGACTTTCCGAATCATCTATACGACACATGTTTGAATGCATTGATTTAGTGATTCTGGCAGAAAGTCATTAGGAAAATTAATTAACAGCAGATTTATTTCCTAATGTTGATTCTCTCAGAAAAAAGTGAAAGACCCTTGTAAATTATGGGAAAACTGCAATCTTAAAATAGTATAATTCTGCATTATTGAACTTACAGATCAGTTTTGACTTTTTCTCATTAAGACATTTGCATTTTCTAAACCAAAGCAGATGTGAAAAATGTGAGGTTTATCAGAAATAAGATTACAGAACTTTCTAGTAAGCAATAAAATACTAAAATATATGCAAACATGAACACTAGCAGTCTATATAAACCAGTTTTATTGTATTTACCACTAATATGACAAAAAGTTTAGAAAAGAATACAGACATCTAAAGCAATTATCAATTTAAAAAATTAATCATTTCATCTGAAGCTTAGTGTTTAAAATATTTTGTTATTTTATTAGTATCTTATACTATAATGGGGGGTTTTATTTGGGTTTTGTATTGCTAATTGAAGGAACCTAATGAGTTATGCTTAATGTATGAAAACAAATTGCTTTCAATGCCATTATACAAAAAATAATACAAGACAGACACGGTGTTTAAATTATTTAAATTTATTTTTTTTAATAATTAATTTTTTAAATTTATATATAAATTTCACAACTTTGTAATCTCAAGGGTTTGCCCCCCCCTCCCTCCCCTCCCTTCCCCCCCTTTCCCTCCTGTTCATAGTTGAGCGTTTCATTTTGGTGCTTAGCTTGTTTTGACTTTCCTCAAGGCTTTTATTTTTTATTTATTTATTTTTTTT
>PVHY01004967.1:0-12500 GCA_004024945.1 Uropsilus gracilis
TCTTGCCATTGTCACTCTCTTGCCATTGTTACTCTCTTGTCATTGTCACTCTCTTGTCATCATCACTCTCACTTGTTATCGTCACTCTCTTGCCATCGTCACTCTTGCCATCGTCACTCTCTTGCCATCGTCACTCTCTTGTCATTGTCACTCTCACTTGTCATCACTCTCTTGTCATTGTCACTCTCACTTGTCATCACTCTCTTGTCATTGTCACTCTCACTCTCTTGTCATTGTCACTCTCTTGCTATTGTCATCGTCACTCTCACTTGTCATTGTTGCTCTCTTGTCATTGTCACTCTTGCCATCGTCACTCTCTTGCCACATCACACTGTTGCCATCGTCACTCTCTTGTCATTGTCACTCTGTCTTGCCATTGTCACTCTCTTGCCATTGTTACTCTCTTGCCATCGTCACTCTCTTGCCATCGTCACTCTCTTGCCATCGTCACTCTCACTTGTCCTTGCCCTGGAGGTCTGCCACGCTGAGGAAGGCCTCTCGGCTGGCACAGGCCATGGTCAGTAAGCACGTCACTGACCGGCGACTCAGGCCGGTCTCTGTGCAGGTGTGGCTGGGAGCTGGCAGTGCCTGAGCAGTTACGTCCACCGGGATGAGCCGAGGCGCAGTGAGGCACAGCGCTGGCACTCCCGTCCCCACCCCAGGGCTCAGCCTCCGCCGCGTGTCCTGCTTACGTGTCCTTCCCCTCCACCTTCGCTCACTGCAGCGTGAGGGCCGCCTCCCCGTGCCTCGTGGCACAGCCGGGAAGGTCCTGGAGCCCGACCACGACCTGCCAGGCTCTAAGTGTGGAGCTGGCGGCGCTGAAGCTGCTGGGAGCAGCTCACGCGTCGCTGCAGAGCTAATCTGGAAAGGGAGGCGCACAGCTAGGCCTCCAATTCCAGGAGGAGCAGAAACGGGCATTTTGTGTATTCATTTTTTGGAGACCAGCTCTCACTACGTTGCCCGGGGTGGTCCCGATCCCGCGGACTCAAGCGATCCCCAGCCTCAGCCTCCCAGGAAGCTGGGATTACAGGCGCCCGCCACGGTGCCCGGCTGCTTTTTCGAGACCAGGTCTTGCTACGTTGCCTGGGTGGTCTCGAACCCGCAATTTCAAGTGATCCCCAGCCTCTTGCCTCCCAGAGCTTGGGTTACAGGCACGCACCACGGCACCCGGCAAAGAAACAGGCATTTCAAATGATGATCTGCGTCCGTGGGAGAACCAGCTCCCTCCCACCGGGGACATTCTGAAGCCGGGATGGGGCCGTGGGAGGGGACGAGCTGTGGGCCTGTTCTGATCTTCGTCTTGGCCTTCATCAACCACCAGGGACGTCAGCAGCAGGTGAACGACCGGGTGGGGCTGTGGGAGACGCGGGTATGACACGAACGGGCCATGGCGATGTCTGGCTCCACCCACCTGCCACCTGGCGCGACGCCACGTACTGCAAGAATCTCCCATTTGCCCTCGAGTGGCCGAAGATCTGGCGCCGCCACAACCACACGCTGGGTCCGGCCTTCCCCCCTCTTCTCGGAGACACGCGGGTACAGTAGCCTTACTTCCAAGCCTGGGCGCCTCGCCAGAGGTCGCGGGCACCCCCCCACACACACACACACAGGCTGGGATCGTGGAAACAGAAGGCAACTCAAGGGAACAGCCCAGGGAGCGTCTTGGCGCTAACCCACACCCGCCGTTCCCGGGTGGATGCACCAGTGTCTCCAGGAGTCTCGCCCTGCAAGGAGGGCTGGACGAACGAGTGTTTCCCGAGATGCCAGCGGAAGGTCTTGCAGGCCGGCTGTTGGCAGGGAACTAACCTTAGCCCGGTCTGGCTACCAGTATCGAAAACTCAGCCCAACCACGAGATGCAGTGAAGGGGGCCAAGGAAGAGAACTCCCAGGTGGGCTCCAATCACCGAAGCCGCATGTCCACGACACCTGTCATTGAGCTTTTCCTCCAGGAACCAAGGTCCCCCAAATACAGCAGGTGCTTGGGACCTGGAGCAGCTTCCTATCTGGCTTCTCAGCCTTACACCTCAGAACCGGCCTTGACACCATCATCGCCTCCAGGCCCAGCAAGTCTGGCTGTTGCTAGTTTTATGAAAATAAGTCTTTACTCCACTAAATTCTTTCGGTGGCTCCCGCCACCACCCCTCCTAGGTAACGGCCACTCATCACTGAGACGGTGACAATCGTCTCTCTGCTTGGTGACACGTTTATTGAGGCCGAATGGACATAAAGCCGCACCTACTAACATGGATGAGTTGGCAAGCCCCAAGGATGTGCGCACCTGCGAAGCTGCCATCGTCACAGAGAGCGGGGACCTCTCTGTCATCACCAGGGGTCCCCTTGCGCCCACTGGTCATATCCTGGCACCTCCAGGCACCCAGCACCCTGCCTGTTGTCACTGTCGCCAACGCCCTGCCACGCCCCCCAAGCAAGTCAAATGGCGCAGACTCCTTCAGCTTGATTTTCTGCACCGAGCGTGACGATTGCGAGAGTGAGCGTCCCCGTCCGAGGCGGTGACGTGCTCCTTTCCATGGCGCGGTAGTAGAGCAGGGACATGACAAGTGACACAGGGATGAGCAGTCTGCACACGTCTGTACATGAACATAGGCCTCCCTTCTCTCCGGCAGCGATCAGGAGGCGACGCACTGGGGGCTGTGAAGCTCTGTGTTTAACATCTTTTAAAAATGCCAAACTGTTTTCACTTTCCTTGGAGGGAAAGATGACCGGGACGCTTCCTCTGCCTCCTCACGGGCTTTCCGATGGTGACCTTCTGGCAGGTTTGAGGTGGGACTTGGGTTTGGGTGGCACTGTGCTGCTCTGCCAGCTGACAGTGAACATCTCCTGCTGGGTTTGCTTGCCTGCAGCTCTGCCTTCTCTTCTCTTCTCTTCTCTTCTCTTCTCTTCTCTTCTCTTCTCTTCTCTTCTCTTCTCTTCTCTTCTCTTCTCTTCTCTTCTCTTCTCTTCTCTTCTCTTCTCTTCTCTTTTGTTATCCGACGCTGCCTTCCATGTCTCTCACCAAGTCTGCCGTCCTCGCTCCCCACAGAACACCTCAGCGGGAAGAGGTTCCATGTGGGAAATTCTGCTGTACCTTTTCTCTCCTTGAATCTTGCCCGGAGTGGGCCATGCTGTTCGGGGCTATTGCTTTCTCTGTGGTGAGATGAACGTGTCAGTCCAAAGGTTCCGACTCAGGCTGAATGCCCTCCACCATGGGGATGGGCTTCCTCTGACCAGCTGACCACACAGAGTGGAAACAGCCCAGGCCCCCACGGACGAGCTCTGCCTCCAAAGAGCTGCAGGTGCGAGGCGCAGGGTCAGTTTTCCCTCAGGTGGACACAGCTGGACAGTCCGCACCGCAGACTCTGGAGTTAGCAGCCTACACAACCACAGGAGTCGATGGCTTAAATACGTCTGCAAATACATCTCTTACCTCTCTGGAGAGACAGAGAAGACTCTGAATAGCATAGTGTCGCGTAGGCTCTTTCTAGTTGCCAGGAATTGCTTACAAATCCCCAAACCTGAGTAAACTAGCTGAGGCGGAACAATGGCTGTGTTTAGCCTCACGGCACCCAAAGCCGAGAAAGGCAAGTGTTCTCAGGGATGCGGGGGGACACAGATGCCATCGGGAGCCCCGCTGCTCTTTTAACGACTCTCTGCCATGTCTCTCATCTTCTCCCCACCTGACGGTCTCTACTCCTCAGAAACATACAAATAGAGATATTCTGCTGGGAATATGGCTCCCGAGAGTTCCTAAATTCTCTACCTTTATTCCAAAGAATGACCGGTCAAATGTCTTCCATCCCTAACTCTGGAAACCCCATGACCGAGTCTCAGCGGTCCTCACGTGGCTGTGGCTGAGAGAGGGAGAGACACAAAGTGGCTGCTCAAGCTGGACCCACTTGCTGACTGTGTGTTGGGAAAACTAACTGATGCCCCATGAGCTCCATGAGCTCCACAGGCAAGTGTCAGTCACCGTATCTTTCATGAGCAGTAAACAAGCTAAACGACTAGCCTAAGAGAGCAAAAGTGTGGTATAAACTCTCTACTCTCGAAAGCGTGTTGAAGGCATCGTCTGTTTGCCCGAAACACCAGGATCTAACCAAACTATAACTCTGTCCGATCATCCAGAGATCCCATCCAACATGTTTCTCCATCCAGATCAGACACGTGGCTTCCCTTCTCCATAGAGCCGCTCACACGAGACTAGACGATGTCGCCCAATGTTTCGCAGGGCCCAGTGACGACGCCACAGACATTGGGTGTCCTCCCTCCTCTACTTGCTTCGCTTGGCTCTTCTTCAGATGACGTGTCACCACCTGGTGAGTCCATGTCTTCTTTTCTGTACTGTCTTTCATTTGCCGTTTGCCCACCTAAACTCCCCAAGAGCTTGGACTTTCTTGCTTTGCTCAGACGCAGACTAGTCCTGCAGAAAAGGCTGGGCATGCATCAGAGCGTCAAAGATGACTTTCAGCAACAGGATATAAATTATGGCCATACTTTGGCACTGTTTTTAAAGCATATAAATGTGCTCGCAAAGACAGAATCCATTGCTGAGAGTCTGATGAGCGAAACAAGGCCAAATTGAGGGGCTGCTGATTTTCTAGATGTCCTGAAAGGGTCTAGGCATCTTAGCTCATCGCATCCTTTAAAGTCAATGATCTAGCACTCACAGCTACAAATTTCCCTTGAATTTTTCATGCACTAACTTTCAATGTGTCAAGTGTGACAGAACAGATGTAGTGAGGGAGTGATCAGACAGATGTTCCGAGTGTATCACCGTTCATTACAATGTTTCATAATTGACAGCAGAATCAGACCACTTGTCAAGTACCTAGAAATGATTCCAGTTCTTTTTCTTAAGAAAACTCACGATTTATAAAAAACAAAAAGCAAAAACAAACTATGAAACACCTCGGAAAATTAGCAGTATTTTCCTGAAAGAAATTTTTACTACTAGGGAGGATTAGACAGTGGTGTGAAGCCTGTTCTCAGGTAACAGTGATTTTCAAGACATGTTGTCCATTTCCATAAGCAACCTCGGGGAAGGCTGACTCTCACTGTAGCCTCTTGGCCATCCATGCATTGGATGTGGAAAAGCCCAGACCTCCAAACCACAAACTAGATAAAGGGCTGCATTTTTACAGGCATGTCGCGCTAGTCACTGTTCTCGTTGTGCTTTCCGTGCTATAAATCACGTTAATCCCCCCAATACTTGTAGACACATCTTCTCTATCCAGCGCCCTACACTCCAGCCGTTCCCCTAGTGCATGTTCATTTTCACAAGCTACCGCCGAGGGCTGGTGGGACTTTCTGTGCAGGTTTGTCTGCTGACGGCTTATGGTTTCCATCAAGAGAGTTGTATTCACGAAGTATCTATTTAGGAAGATTTTTTGATGATTGACTTTTTTGAGCAAGTGTTTTTTTTTAGCACAAACTTCGTTGAGTAGGAAGCATTGGCTTTACAAAAGCTGTCTTTTAACCGACTGGAATGAAAAGAGCTATGAACACCCTGGCTTTATGAGACAGTAAGCAACGGTTCCCTTGAGGATCTGGAGACCCCCTAAGCTTCAGGCGTGCAGGCAGCCAGAACCCTATGGGAGTGCCCCATTCTTCAGCCCATTTGGTGACAGAGGAGCTCCTGTCTCCGTGGCCCCTTGCAGTGGCCCTCTCTGGGTTTCCAATCTTGAGTGTCTCCTGTGGAGGACAGGTATCTTTGCAGGGACTGAAATGTCTGAGCAAAGGCCCAGCTCGCCTCGAGGACCTGGGGAAGCACACCCTCTGAAGTGCTGCCAGCCCCTCCTGCAGCCCCCAGGCGACGGGATGTGTTGGGTCAGTGTAGCGTGGTGTTAGGTTTGGTCTAGAGATGTCTCCACCTGCTCTCGACTCTGCCCCTTCCAAATCCCCAGGTCTTCCCTCCATTCGGTCATCCGGATTTCCTCTACCCCTACACTTGACACCAGCTTTTCTGTGGACATACACTTATCAACTGGAAGAATATTTACCTTTCAGCACTTTTTTATTGTGTGTTCGGTAAACTTTCCCAAGGAAAGGGAGATGAAAGCTGTAGCTGTTGGAAGTGGAAAGGGACAGTTTAACCATGCAAATTGATATCCCCACAGCTGAACCAGACACACTCATTTTTATCCATCCCCTCTTTAAACTTCATTTTTCACTTTCAAATGATGAAAAGGCTATGGAAAGATAAATAGGAAGGATGAAAGACAAACCCTAAATATATCACTTTTTAAAAATTCATATGGCTCCTCATGGAGCCACAATAAACCTCTGTGCTTTTTGAAATTAGTGAATGAAATCAGATGGATAATTCTGTGGGATTCGAGGTTAATTAAATCCAACAATATCCATGATCAGCTTAAAGGAGTGACTGAAATTGCAACTGCTTACACCCAACCTTTATAAAAGATTCTGACCTTTTAAAGAAGAATATGAATCCTGCACCTTGAGGAGAGAGAGGGTGGCCTAGCCTGAGAGGAAGAATACGAGACGCTTTTCCCAGGAAGAAAGAACCCCCTTAGAGTTGTTTACATATTAAGATTTTAGTGACTGATTCATATGGGCAAACGCACATAAGTGATAAATAAATGCTTGGGTGTTACAGTGCAATCCAATTCCTAAGGTTCACTTGAGAAAATGAACTTTCTTCTAGAACAACTAAGCATTGTAGAAAATGCTGTTAATGTTCCAAATGACTCATCCCTCAGACACACTATTTTAGGAATAGAATTTGCCCACACAACAAGCAGTTTCATATATCAAAATGAAGTCTTCATTTTCACCCAAATCAAGAATTTCACCAGCAGCCCACATCCATAAAGTGGGCAACAACAAGTGCTGGCGAGGATGTAGAGAGAAGGGGACACTCTTACACTGCTGGTGAGAATGTAAACTGGTCCAGCCACTATGCAAAGCTGTGTGGAGGAACCTCAAGTTAATAAAAAATGGAACTACCATTCGACCCAGCAATTGCTCTCCTGGGACTCTACCCAAAGGAGACCTCAATGCTTGTACAAAGGGACACCTGTGCCCTGATGTTTACTGCAGCACTATTTATAATAGCAAGGACATGGAAGCAACCTAAATGCCCCCAAACAGATGACTGGATGAAAAAAAATTGGTATATATACACAATGGAATATTACTCATCAATTAAGAACAACAAATTGGACGATTTTATGATAACATGGATGGACTTAGAAGAAACCATATTAGCAGAAACAAGTCAGAGAGAAAATGACAGAAACCAAATGGTTTCACTACTATATGGAACATGGGGAAGATAACCAAAAAGCCATGATGAAAAGTCAAAACAAGCCAACAACCAAATTAAATTCAAGTACACAACTGGGGGTGGGGTGGGACAGGGTGGGAACGGTTGGGGGGGTGAAACCCCAGAGATCACAAAGATGTGAAATTTTTATATATAAATAATTTAATATTAGAAAAAAAGAATTTCACCAGTAAATGCTATCAGAGAAGCAGATACAATTGAAGGCTGCCACGTTCCAGTGCACCCCTAACACGCCACGTAGGTGCAGTGCTTGAGTCCCTGACTATTCCACACTGCCTCTCTTACTTCTCTCAGAAGCCTCCATTGATGTCCATCCTTATCAAACGTTACCTTATCCCTCTGAGAAGGTCAGAACTTGTTTGTAAGAAGCAAGAGGAAGAGAACAGTTCTAAAATTATGCCACGGCTCAGACTAGGTCTATGGAATACGCCTGCTCTAGAAACCACAAAGCACAGGCATGGCTATGTGTGGACACAGGCGGTCTTAACTGGAAAGGAGCTGTTTTCCGCCAGGCTGTGTGCTTTTCGAAACACCCAGCAGCGACTCAGAAATCATGCTTTGGTGAGGTGGGCGCTTGTTGGAAAAGCACAATCCCTGCTCTGATAACAGTCTTCCCTCTTCCCTGATATGTTTACATGACAATGAAGTATTTAGACTGTAGAGTGAAAACCCATTAACAGCTTTTGTTTTGTTTTATACTTAGGTTGATGGATTTATTTCCTTAATGGAAATAACAGTAGTTTGATTTAACTGGCTTGATTGACTGACTACCTTGGTGCGCTTTAGCAAAGAGGGATAGATCATTTCAACAAGCAGTTAAGAAACCACGTAACATCCCACTGCAGAAATGGCATTCAGGAAAACACTTCTGTTGGATCACTTTGCTCATTATAAGGAGTCCAATATCCTGAATTAAATTCTCAACGCCCAACAGATCTAATGAGATCTGTGCTCTCCTAGGAGCTCGTTTAATTAACTCGAGCTTTGCTTGCAAGGGCACATTGTGTGTTGCTTGTAAATTCACATGTATTACATGTAAACTATAATGCATTTCGGGGGACAGAGACTTGGGTGACCGGCCAATCTGCATTTCTTTCTTGGGTATAATCAGTTTTCTTTTCTTTTCTTTTTTTTAACTTCTCATATCTTATTGTTAGCACTGATAGATACAGACTGAACACTTTTGTTTTCCTAGCTATTGTCACCGAGATGTGCATTTGCTCCTTTAAAATATGGCGATTTCTTCAGCAAATAAAACTGCTCCCTGATTTACGGTTGGAATCTGGGGAGCAGGGAGAAGTTAGAAGCATCTAAAACTTTTATTAGTTGACTCAAAAATCTGGATGGATAAATGGAACTCTTAAGTGAAATAAGTTTACTCCCTAGAGTCAGATATTTTGCTTAAGGGGAAGAAATAAGATAAATAAGCTTATAAAATCTTCCTCTTAACATACCATATATTTTGAGAAAAGGAACAACTCTCCTGTGTTCTACAGTTCTGTACCACAAATCTAACCTGTCTTCTTCAGAGGTCATCCACTGAATAACTTGGGCAAATTAACAAAAGAAATATTTCTGTTCACCTGGTATGTAATGTATTTTCGCTACTGATATTGCCCTGTTTTTCAACGATGTCACCCATGAAGCTGGGATCAGTAAATACAGAGTTGCAGTATCAACAAACAATCTGTATCCGTCTTTGACTTTCTCATTCTTATCCTCTTGAAATTCCTATTACTCAACACATGTTGAATCTGCACTCCTTCTCAAGGAACTCCTCCCCTAGCATTTTAAAAGAGAAATTTGATATATTTTGTTAACATAGAAAAGTCTGTTATCAGAAATCCTGAGGCAGATATGTTTCATGATTCGTGAGAGCTTAGATTTTAGAAGGGCAGGGACGATGTACGTACTTAGCATATGAATGAATAGCAGGCATCCCATCAGACTCACAGTACCATGTACTTCCCGTACAAGTACATACAAAATACTCTTTACACACAGGCACACTCATGTTTTGGCAATGTCCATTCATTTTTGATACTAAATCGATTCAATAAATTCTGTAAACACTTGTCAGGCCTGTTTAAGTTTTCATCACCGTTACCAGGTGCGTGAGGAAAGTTCCGCTGTCAAGTGTTTCTGAACTTTGCAACTGGGGATGTGCAGAGTGGCCACAGACCTGCCCTGTTCAAATAAGTCCCTGTGGCAGGAGAACGCTCAGACTCACGGTGTCTGTGTGCCCTCTGCCATGAACTGGAACCTGTTAGTAAGACAGGCATCACTTCAGATGAGATTAGGGGAAATGACAAAGATGGCAGGGCTAGTCAATCGCTCCAGTGATGACTATAGTTGACATGGGAATCTATCTGCACTGCTGAGAGAGAGAGAAAGAGAGACAGAGAGAGACACAGAGACAGAGAGACAGAGAGACAGACAGAGACAGAGACAGGGAGAGCTCTAAAGGCCAGAGAGGGCTCCTGCCACCCAGAACATGAGAATGACCAGGACCACGGTGGGACTGGCAGCAGAGAGAGGGCTAAGCTGTTTGAAAGGGAACGAGGAGACAGGCTAGCGGACCTCCCAGCACAGGGAACTGGATTCTGCCGACAACCAAAATGGCCTTGAGGAGGGCGGCGGCTCCAGCGAGAAACGAGACCGCAGCCTCTGCCGCATGTGGGCTCCTTTCTGGTGAGACCACATGCAGAAAACCCAGTTGACTTATGCCTGGGCCACTGGTCCCCATGAACGTCAAAGCAATGAACACTGTCTCCTAAGCTGCAAACACTGCGCTAAGCCATGCCCAGCAGGAGGGAAGGGAAGTTCTCGGTGATTCTGTTCCACTCTGACTTAAAGCTTCTTTCAGCTCCTCGCCCACAATCCGACCCACGCTTGTCATGCTGACGTCACAGGCCCAGCCTTGCACAAAGTTAGAAGACCCTTGGTGATAAGGGTTTTTCTTAAGTTTCTAGCTGATTTTCACGTTAAAGAAAGTGCATGCTCCATACAGAACGAATTTTACTGTTTTTTAGAAGCTCTGTGGGAGACTCTTAGAGGAGGGAGTGTTTAATTTGTCTGACATTTCATTCGATTTTAACTAGAAGGGCTTGGGGAACAAGTCAGTTTTCCACGATGGGACACAAATCTGATAAAAATAAAACGCTCACTATTCTACCGTTTGGAATATCATTCGTGAAAGCCTGATCGCTGCAACACTTCATACCTGTCACTTCGATTCTTACTGGGAGCAAGAAAAGAGCTTGTTCTACGAGAGTAAATTTAAATGTGCTTTGGATCCAGTTGCCGACCTGCAGCTTAGAATCACCCTCGGAGTTTTCAGGGTGAACTGGTTTTAGCGGAGATATTTTTCTTTTGAAAATCGCTTTAGCTTCCCACTCTCCGTGTTGTAACTCCTCAACTTTCTCCTTCTTCAGAACAATCCAGTGACGGAGAGCGATCAATATTTAACAGGATCATCTAAGAAGCAGTCTTATAAAAACGACTGAGTCTGTGATAGCTGTTGATGGCATCTGTTTCACTTTCAAATTTCAGTCCTCAGCGCTGAGATATACACGCTCAATTTATTCATCCATATAATCTTAGCGTTTTATGCTAAGCAACTCCTTTTTTTAAAGGAGGGCAGATCCCATCTTGATTGTACTTGCAAAACAAGTCACTTCTTTAAAGTTTATTGTCTGCTGAAGCACATTTTTAGGGGATAAAAGAACAAACCTCTTCAGATTTTCTCCACTGAGCATCTTCTCTGAGGTCAGAATCTTGGTTCCTAACAAGTCTGATGTGCGTCATTGTGCCCAGGACAGAGCTTTTGGTCACAGAAGCAAAGCCTTCCCTCCGGATGAGCGTGGGTAGCAATCTCCGAGACGCACCCCCCACACACACACTTGGATTCTCTACGGCCAAGCATTAAGCCGACCGCAGCAAAGTGAAAACCAGGTCTCTAAAGACATTACAGGACTATTTCTCTGAAAAGGGACATCACTATATGATAGAAATCCGATAAGACAAATGGACAAGAGGAGACTGCACCACAAGGAAACTGTGAAGTTTCCAAACGGATGCCCACGTTCTCTCCCAGCCCCAAACATATTCTGAGGAAAATGTTCATTCTTCTTACCCATGAGCAACATTGGTGGGGGGGGGGGGTAAATCTCAAGAGTGAGGGAATCTCTACAGACTCTACAAGCTGATTTGACTAGAGACATGAAGGGAGAGTCTCCAGAGAAGACCTAGAATCCTGCATGGAGCTGAAGGGCCACACACACCATCACCACAGAGGTCCCCAAGGATAGGTCACGCTTCGGGAGGCACACGTAGGCAGAGCACCGACTCAGGCTCCACGAAGAGGTATCCTGAGCACCGTCCCTGCTCTGCAGATTAGGGCAACAGAGGGAGGTTGTCTCCCAATCTCATGGACGAGTCAACTGCACCGGTGTGCCACAGATGCATTGGCTATTCCGACACAGGTGTGGGAAATACTGCCTTGATGCTTTTCCCTGTCACCTTTAGATAATTCGTGTTCAATATTCCGGATACGCCCACAGAGATAAACAGAAAGATCCGTTCTACATGGAACGAACTTCCCAAACTTAGTGACACACCAATGAGCCATCATGTCAACTGCGTAGGCCTATGGAGTGACACGCCAATGAGCCATCATGTCCACTGCATAGGCCTCTGGAGGCAGAGGCGATCCCCCCAGACAGAAAATTACATGCATCTACTTTTCTATAAGCTCCTTTGTCCATGTCTTTCCAGTTCTTTTTTTTTCCCCCCTCAGGCGGTTGTACATAGGCATGAGCTGCCCAAAGAAGTAAACACCACAGAGCGAATGCTTTCAACTGCAAATAACTCCAGCTCCTGGCAAAGAATTGCCCAGATCAAAAATCAATACTGAGAAATGGACTCTGAAAAAACAAATTAACTGCACTACTGACTTGAACTTGTTTGGCCAACTTTGGTGCTCCTGCTGTTTAACCCTTCTCATGACAGCTATCCAGTCAAGGGGTAGTTTGCACAATCAGCCGACTCCTTGGCCAGCGAACTTCACAGCAGGTGAAATCATAGGTCTAAGAAATCCAAACACTTTATTTCAGCATCGTTTTTACATTTGCATTTTTTTTTTCTGTAATGTCAAGAGTTTCTGGGACAAACCTTCTGGACTGGCCCTCGCTATAAA
>PVHY01004967.1:17500-54210 GCA_004024945.1 Uropsilus gracilis
GGTGTTTCCCGGAGGGGAGCTGTCATGTAAAGGACACTTCTCCTTCTCGTTTGCTTTATTTCCATAACTACACACACGGCTGATAAATAAATTTGTAAAAATAAAAACGCGGCCACATCGCTGGGACTCAGATTCCCTGCAGAGGTCACATCTCAGAAAACAAAGATTCGTCGAGATCAGAGGCCGAAAAGTGGGGAGGAGAGTAAAACCGCGAGTGGTCGCAATTTTTATATTATTTCGACTACTCTGACTTCCAGTTTTACCATGTACCACCTGTGACGCTCCCACTTTATGCTCTCCAGGCTGTTTGAAAATACATAATCTGTCATTTTAAAATAACTACAAAGTTCTGATCGCATTTTCTTCATGTAAAGGAAAAGACAGGCCTCGAGGGATGCCTGTCACGTGCAAGGCCAAGTGACTAAATCTAACATTTAATAAGAGCTGCTGATCTCCACGGTTGTTGAGGTTATTGTCTTTCTCCAGAAAATGTCTGCAATTTCCACATTATATACTTATAAACACAACCACGGGAGAATGATTTCTCAGTGGAAAAAATACTGAAAATTTAAAAAAGGAAAAGGTTCCTTGACCCTCAGACACTTAAAAAGGAAAAAGCAAGAAGTGAAAGATGACAACTCATGCCCCCTGTCAACTTCCACCCAGGAAGTGATACCCATGCTGTGGCAAACACACCTTCACACATTCCTCCAAATCTACAGACACCTGCACATTCTGTTTTCCGTTCATCTGTGTCTTGTGGCATCGACAGCACCAGATCATTCATTACACCGGTGAGAGAGGAAGATTCCAAACCGGGAGAGGTGAACAGGACAGTGAGGGGAGTGCGATGACAGGTGTCATTTCACACTCACAAAGCTTTATCCTGGGGAGAAACCAGTGTTGTTCTTAACCAACACTGACGTGGAACCTGGAAGATGAACTGCCAGGGAAATGGCCAGGGAAGATCCCAAAGTCTAGGGATATATCACCAAAGGAAGGCTGCTGACAAAGGAAGGGCGCTTTTAGGTACGAATGGGAGAAGTGGTATATAGGTCGTACTGAGTAAAGGCTATATAGGTTGGACCAAGTAAAGACTGTATCGGTTGTAAAGGCTATCTAGGTTGTACTGAGTAAAGGCTGTAGAGGCTGTATAGGTTGTAAAGACTATACAGGTTGTATAGGTCATAAAGGCTGTCTCTCTCCTCGGTACAGAGACGTCAGCTAGGAGCCTGACATGCGCTATGCGATGAGTGTCAAAGACAAAGGAAACGCAGTGTGAACTGTGGTTAGAGAATCAAGCAGGTAGCACGTGCGCAAGAGAAAGGGAACTCAAAGATCACTGAAATACTTCAGCATTTGGAAATCAGACTTGGACGGATGTTGACAGCAGGAAAGCAGCTGGTTGGGGAGTGAGGTTTACATGGCCCACGCTTAGTTGACCGAACAGCTGTTGGTGGGTTTCGCACTCGTCACCCCACAGCTCGGGTGTGCATCAGGCTTTGACGTCAGTCCTTAGGGCTCTTCTGTGGGCCACTGCAAATGCCCTCCAACCGGACTTGTGCCTTGGACCGCCAAGCCCAACCCCCCAGCTCACTATTCCCTGTGTCTCGCTATCTAACCCACTTTCTGCGGTGGCAGATGCTGACCCCGCTTTCACTGAGATCTCTGCTGCTTGCCCTGAGAGAACGCCACCCTCTGCACTGAGCCCCACTTCTCCTTGCTCCTGCCAGAGGCCACCCTGGCACAGGGCCTCTGCCTTTCACACCGAAGCGCCTGATGGCCACACTCTTGGGTCGAAGCATTCCAGACGCTTCTCAGCTGCTTTGCTTTGCCCATGCCCTCAGTGCTTCTAAGAGCCCAACCTCCTATCTGAGACGAAACACTTGCTAAAACCCCTTTGCCGCTGTTCTTTCCCCACCCAGGAGAAATCACTGGATTCCCCTCTGTGGTTCCAGCACCCAGGGCATCTATCTGCGAAAGGGTTCCTTTTCCACAGGTGTCTGCTCTGTCTGCTGCACCAGACTTGCTTATGTGGAAGAAGGTGGTCCTCTTGTTCAGAGTCGCGTGTGGGATGAAGAAGAAAATGAGACGGAAGAGACGGACAGCGACCTGTGAGGCCGGCCCACAGGAGGGGGATCCCGGGAAGCGTGTCCAGGTCCCACTACAACGAAGCTGTGAAGCCCCTTATAGACCCCGGCAAGGAGATGTCACAACGATGTCATGAGGAACCAGCGAAGCGTAGGTGACACGCAGCAGGGAGGATGCAGGGATGTGCGATAACAGGAGGATTTACCTGTGGGGGCAACAGTCATCACTAATAGGTCCTATGTCTCTTGGGACATTCCAGAGAGGTCAGGAAGCTGGGTGACAGGGGAGAGACGTGCTGTGGCCCACCCTGAACTGTGTCAGAGGGGGCTGGAGAGGCAGGAGGTGTTCCTTTTAGCTGAAGCTCCATCTCTCCACCTGCTTCCACACTCCACATCTTCTCACCTTGCAGCAGCAGGAAGTCAGAAGAGGCTCCTGTTCATGGAAGTTGTTTGATGAATATGCATTACCAGACAGCAACACTGGGTGAATTCCAGTTTCTGATTGACTATGTAGCACTCTTCTGCCTGGAACTTTGCATCAGAAATGCCTCCTCGTTAGGTCTGCAAATGTGTGGTGGCACTGTTTCTATTTCTGTTTGATAGTATTTCTGAGCGTGCTGTTATGCAGCACACACATGCAGAAGCTAAGTCTGCGTCTGTCAGTATTACACAGGACACATGCATGAACGAGCCGAGCTGACACCTGCAGGAACAGGCGTCCATCCTTGTCAGTGTCATCCATTTACAAGTGGTCACTGAGAAATTGAAGAGTGGCCCAGCTTAAAGACCGTGCAGCAATTGACGGGATAAGGGTCGTTTCTAGAGGTTTCGTATCCCAGCTGAGTTCTCACTCAGCCAGTATTTGCCTACGCTTCTTCCCCAGCAAAGGCTCAGCTACCTGGGGAGGTGGAGGTTTCCTGAGAAGGCAACCGGCCACATGCCCATTCAGGAGAAAAGAAGCGACAATTGTCCCTGGGCTATATTCTGGCTCCGCGCTGGGAGGAGGTGGGCATTTTTGTGCTCCGAGAAGATGCCCTAAATGCAGTATCTGTGCCAAACTCAGTCATTTTCCCCAGGACTAATTGCTAGGAGCTTCATACGCGGAGGTTTTGTGTGGGAACTCGTGAAACTTGAGAGGGCTGGAAGGGGCACAGGAAGGCCCACCGAGCTCTCCCTCAGAAGGGTGGGGCTGCACAACACTAGGCAGCGGGAGTCACCCTGAAGCATCTTCCCAGTTGGGCAGAGGGTTCCATCCTGCTGCCGGAACGCGGGCAGAGAAGAAAATCTGAGAGGAACGACAGACCCACTGAGGCTCAGCTGACAAAGTGAAAAGGTCACTCGCATCGTGGTACCTTTACTACAAGAATACAAGCATGCTCTAGAATTGCATGCAACTTTAATGTAAATTCAAAGTTTTATATACAATTATGAATAAAGGATACACCGTGCTATATAATTTTATATACAATCATTAAGAATACAATTATGTTATATAATTGCATACGATATCTTTTTTTTTTTTGAAACTAGGTCTCGCTATTTTGCCCGGGGGACCGCAGGCTCATGTTGCCCAGGGTACCAGGAACTCAAGCGATCCCCAGCCTCAGCCTCCCAGGTAGCTGGGATTACAGGTGCGTGCCACCACGCCCATCTGTTTTTTTTTTTTTTTTTTTGGGGGGGGAACTAGGTCTTGCTAGGTTGCTCCAGGCGGATCTCGAACCCGCAGACTCAAGTGATTCCCAGTCTCAGCCTCACTTCGTAGGCTGCGATTAAAGGTGCACGCCACTGTGCCCGGCCCTTAATTGTATATAATTTTAATATAAATTTAGCTATATTAAATTATATATACATAGGTTGTATATGCCATTATTTCAAATGCTGATTCATAAAAACACATGTATGAAGCTCACAAGTAGTTGATGTTAGCAAACGGACAAAAACTAGAACCAGTTTGCATTTTCACACAGGCCAGAAATTCATACTGCTTAGCAGCATCAAATTATTCATTATGGAAAAGCAGATAGAGCAGAATTAAAGGAAATAAACACGAACAGAACCTAAGCTTCTTTTATGTGTAATAAATCGATAGGTTGACCCCCTCTTGCACACTGTACTTACATAATTGTTAAAAATTCTTACACTGAAAATCATAATTACATTTGTTTTACTAATTTAAGCACTTCATTTAGTACCCTGAAAATACTTAAGAAATCTATTCTCTACTTTACCAATGCTATCACTACATATTCTGATACAACCCTCTGCATAAGTGAGTGACTCATTATAAGGCTGTATAGCATATCAGCCAATAGTTAAGATAAGAGGAATAGTCCGTTAGCTATTCCTGTTCTCCTTGAAATCAAGTATTTTAAATATTCTATGTATTGAATAGCTCTCTGGTTATTGACTATACATTAATATCTCAAGCTCTTATCTTCCAGAGATTAAAAAAAAGTCTGCTAGACATTTATTTCAATATTCTAAAAACCAGTATGTTTTCTCCCCTACAGATTCTGTATGATTAATTTTATGGGAGTTAAACCAGTGATTCTGCAGGACAAATTAGTGAACATATTTTGTGCTTTTAATCAAGAGAAACAACCCAGCTCTATCTTTTCATGATGTGAAAAATAAAGGCTTTTAGATTTAATAGGTATATTGATGCTGAGGGTGGGCACTGAGGTAGAGAGAATAATAGTCCATAGTGCTTTCCAATGTACATAAGAGGGAAGTAATAAGGCTAATTTATCTTCAAAATAGCAAATAGCTTTTCAGCAAATGGCCCACAAGGGTGCAATAAAAACAACAATGTTAAAGAATCTCTGACATGGTAAATAATTAAGAGATTGGTCAAGGGCTTGATGTAAAGTTTCTACTGTTTATTCTAAATCGCTGAGACCCCAGAGTTTACCTCTAGATATGGAGATTTGGTGCTCTATTATGTTGTTTAACTGTCAACTCAAACACACAGAACTAACAGTTAAGTATTAACAGCAAATATGAACAGTGAATGATAAATAGGAAGGTTTTTGTCTTAAAAGATTGTTTTTTATCATCCATAATCATGAACGTTGTGTACAATGGATAGGAGTTTGTTGTTGTTGCTGGTGGTGGTTCTGGTGTGTGTGTGAGTGTGTAATTGTACAGAGTGAAAATACAGTTAATATATTTGTGTCACTAACAAATCAGAAAATTAATGCACACCATGTTCACATGGTTAAAGCTACTCAAACGACAGCAAAATGAAGGTTATACAGCAGGGATATATATATATATATATATATATATATATATATATATGCCTTGACATACATATGCATATATACACACATATATACACATATGTATACACATATATATGTATACATATGTATATATACACACATCTAAAACTTGAAGCTTATCTTGACTACAACTAAGTATGATGTTCTTATTTTATCACAATAAAGCAATCTTTATTTCTAATGAATCATTGAGTTGCCATATATTCTATTAATTGTAAATCTATTGATTTATATTTAAGCTGCTTATTTTCTTTTAGGCATGAATGGAAAATAGGACTAAGAATAATATCTTTCCAATACCCTACAGTGTATTTATCTCATCAGTTCATTTCAATTAAATTAAAGCCATTTGAAAACATCTATTGGAACACTTTAGTAATAACTGAATATTTAACTGGATAGTGTGTGTCAAATATATTATATTCAAAGAAAATTAAAAAGTCACCTTTTTAACACGTTACTGAAATGATATACACAAACTACTAAGAAGTGGATATGAAAACTCATTCTATATTTTTCACAGTATCTTGCTGAACAATTGTGTCACAAAACATTTAAATAAAATTCATGCTGTTATCATAATTATTTCCTAAAAAAATGTATCTAAATCAAAGGCTGTTCACCCTTCTGATAATTTGAGAGTAATAAATAACCGCTTTTCTAATGACAGAATCTATATTATAAGATATGGATTTCATCATGAGAGATACCCACAAAGCTCATTCAACTTGTGAAGCATAATGCACTCAATGCAGACAATGGAAGAACTGGTGCATGAAGTAAATCGTTTGACTCCCAGGTGGTGATGGCGACCACTCCTTTGTTTTGGCAGAAGTCAGAGTGATGGATAAAATACTGTCTTTGAAAATAATACTCTCCAATTAGATGAAAGGCCAACCTTATCGTTGCTCATGTTGAATGAATCACTGAGCAATGACTCATTTTAAAGAATTCCCTGTTATGGAAACAACTAAGCAAACCGATATTAACTCAAAAATATTTTAAAAATTTAATCCAGCAATACTGAGTAAATGTCATACATTTCAATGAAATAAAAAGGAGAAAGAAAAAGCAAAGAAAAAAAAAGTACTAGACACATAATTGATGTAGAGTTCATATTTAATTAAAATGAGTCACACTTTTAACAAAAATCATATAAAGTTCATAACAATTTTTTATGAAGGAGAAATTCTACAAAGTGTTTACATTACCAAAATAGGAGTTTTGAATTTGAAAGGGATCTTGAAGTTCTACTAGTCATCTCTATTTTTTAGACAAAAAAAAAAAACCCTGAGCTTCATACAAATACAATGCTTGAAGAGGATTATGTTAATGGGAATAGAGCACTAAAAGTCCTGAACAGTGATACAGTCTATAACTCAAATTATATTTTCCAATTCCCCTTCTGATAATGTGCTCACCATTTTATTTTGATGATTTTGTGAATCTATCTTGGTTTTAGTTTTTAATTTTCAATGAGTAAATCTTTTATAGAATTTTAAATATCAATGAAAAGAATGTATGTCTACTTCTACATTATAATTGCATTTTTCTGTAAACTATTTTATTCCATAGTAAGAATCATGACACGTACTTTCAAAATGTATATTTGTGTATAACCATACTATTTTTTACATGTATGTGTGCATATGTAATAAAAATAAACATGAATAACTTGAAAATGTCTCAAACTGAATAAAATGTCATTTCACTCATCATAGCTAGTATTTTATTATAATTCTTTTTGAAGATTTATTTGCTTGTAATGTATAATCTGGGCATATTTTTAACTTCTGAAATCTTGAATATAAATGGATTATAAATTCTGTATGCTGCTTGAAGTTTTTATTTCAAACTTAATCATAGTCATTGGTATGTCTTTCAAATTATACAAAGAGCAACAATATTTTAATAAGCCTATATTGTAAAATCCTACCTGGCATGACTTTAAACTTTAAATTAGCTTTATATACGCATCAACAATGATAGTGGCAGAGTTAAGATAGCCCTTTTAAAATAAGATTGGTTATGAGTTTTATTAAATGGCAAGACTTTTGATTACTTTTGTTTCTCTTTAAATTAGTCAAAATTTTATAAATTACAATTCTTGAAACATTATAAAATTAAGAATGCCCGATTTTCTGAACAGTCTGTGTGCCCAGGAAAATCACAAGTCTTTGGATTCTTATTGTTCTCACTCAGCTGAAACTGTTTAAGAGCCAGGTGCTGCAGGTACTACAGATCCTACAGACAAAGACAGGCGCTGACCTTACTGTTCCTGCAACTGTTGATCAGTGTCCTGTGGTAAAGACTCCAGTTTGCATTTATTTCTTCTCAGCCTTTTTGAAAACTACTTCTACAACAAAATGCCTTAATACATTATGATAGAAATAGTATCTTCTTCATCCAAAAATTTAAAAAATCACCTATTTTAAATTTCTTGTGTTCTTATCTAGTGAAGGGCACAATGCACTATTTCCTTTCTCTATTTTCTTGTATATGCAAAAAATTAATATAAAATTAAAAAAAAATAATTCCTAGGTTTTCTTTTCTTTTAAACCCTGCCAGGAACAGTTTTAAGCCTAAATTGTCACACTAACATGACTGCACTGGTATAAAATACACCAAATGTCCTTGCGTTCCTGTCTACTTCAACTTAATAACAGAATTCTGGATTTCCATAACTTATCCGTTCACTTACATAAAGACAGAAAAACCACTGTGTGTAGAGGACACAGCCTTCTGGTCAACCTACACCACCACCCTTACCCTGGAAGGATCTGCACTGCAAAGCACAGCACTACCAGTGCTACCTGCATGCAACCAGCCCGGCAGGTTCTGTCTCACCACAAAGCAGAGTCATTAGGGAGGGAGGAGGAAGGAGGAACCGGGGTTCACGTCGCTCCCGTGCAGCGTTTAGGAAAACACCTAAGCCAGAGCAGCTGCATAAGGCTCAGCCTCCAACCACTCGCTCTTCATCCTCCTCGCCTCACCCTGTGATGCTCACAACCCCTGCAGCGGCCACCCCGCAATCTCCACCCTGAAGCCTGGAGAACCGCTTGCAAACCAGCACAGGTGTTTTAGTCTCTGTCACCAAGGAAGACGATGGACCATAGAATGATTGGATTTCCTGGAAGAGCCAAAGCCCTCTCGGTGTGGGTGCGAGTTGAAGAAGCCTCCCTCAGTGTTACTGTGATCACGAATAGGACGACTGCATATCAAAGGGAAGACACAGGTACCCAGGCCTGGTCTAGCGACCGATGAGTGTGGGTGGAGCAAAGAGCAGATGACGGTGACGGCAGAAGCTGTTTTCGGAACGTGCGGTCCAGGGAGGACACGCGTTCGGGGTGGACCCAAGCACCTTGCAGCGGGTCTTTCCTGGATGCCGGCTCAGGTCTAAGCCCTGTGACATGACTTAGCAGCTGCGGGTCCTGACACGTGCTGGCAGTCCTTTCTGCATCGCCCTCGTCCCTCAAAGAAAGCAGCGTGGTACAGGCCTCTCTCTCGGGTGAGCGTGGAACCACAGGCGTGTGCGGTTCACAGGCGCGGCTAAGGGAGAGTGCCCACTGGGAACAAGACAGGAACGGAGCCAAGAACAGGTTTTCCAGAACTGAAGCTGAAAAAACGGGTGGAAGGAAAACAGTTCCTCGCTAGAGGCAGCTTGAGCCCTGGTCCCGGACAGGGGAGGGTGCCTGGGCCTGTGACCTAAGGGAGGACAGAGGAGGACCCCCCCCCCCCTTCCAGGGCAGAGATCGAAGGCGCTGGGATGGAAAGAGACACGCTTTCCACAGCGAAATCCACACCATGACTTCAGGGAATGCCGAGGAGGCTCGCGACTCCCTTCAAGAGGGTGGTCCTGGTCTGGGAGTGGACTCCGGCAATAACTCTGGGGCCTCTGGGATGCGGAGAGGCTGGGCTCTCCTGCTGGAGCCAATAGCACGGTGCACTGTTAGATGTGTCTTGAGGTCATTGCTCCAAAATGTGGAGGGAAACACTGAACACAGCTGCCTGGCCCAGCGGAGTCAGCTGTGGGGGTCCATCAGCTCCGGCTGGTCTGAAGCCGCTGGGCACAGAGGGGCAATGCGTCTGGCCTGAGTTTCTCCGTGTGCTCGCCCTGATCGCCGTACCTGGGCGACCCTCCTCATGTGTGCTCGAGAGCCCAGATGCCCAGGCACTTCCAGGAGAAAAAGCTCGGTGGAGTCTTAGGTCCTGACCCTAATCCCAAGACAACACCAGGCCTACCTGCTGGCACCACGGAAGGCGCGCCCGGGACACCCTGCAAACGGAGCCTCTCCCTCTCCCCCCATGCAGCTGTCCCAGGGCGCTGCTCTCTAGAGCGCTGCACAAGAGAGGTGGCAGGGGAAGGACAGTCGGCCTCTCGCTGTCCGAGGCTGGCGAAGAAGAAGCCTCAAGAAGCAGACACAGTGTCTCGTGGGTCCCACCGGAGGCTTCTGCAGACAGGTTGGTGGGAACTGTTCCAGTGCCTGGTGTAAGCAAACCAGCCTACCTGTGGTGCCAGTTGTGGCGCAAGTAAGAGGTAGGTTGTTGGGTTCTAATGCAGGGCGGGGCGGGGCGGGGCAGGGTGGGGTGGGGCGGGGCAGGGGTGCTGGGAGGCAAGCAACACCCCAGCTCCCAGGAACCTTCATGTTCTTCCTCCACCCTTTCTCTCCTCTGCTCTTCCTTGTGTGCCCCTCTGAGGGTGACTCTACCTTCTCATCTCCCCTTCCTAATGCCAGCCCAGCCCACACACTGGCATACCCGCTGGGCTCAGCTAGACCATGGGGCGGGCACACCACCACAGGTGCTGGTCAGAGGCCAATGGGGAAGGACAAAAGCCCGAACCCCACCTACCCTTCACCTGGTCCCTTACTATACCTTAAGCCAACATTTTCCCTTTCCTCTTCAACGCTTGACAGGCCATTACTTGGAAACCCGCAGTCTTGGAGGACGAGCCCTGAGTGTCCACCTGCCTCCCCTGGTGGCCAGAGCCTCACTATTAGCGCCTCCTTTCTATGCAAACACTTCTTCCTGTTTCTCTGCAACCCCCCCTTGCGCACACTGACAGAGAGGGTGAGCAAACTAGTGCAAAATTACAGATAGGAAAGGCAGTGAGATGTTATCCTTCATTTTTGCAGGCATGATTAAAAAATAGGAATGCTGCTTTCAATGAAATGATTTTTAACTTCATTGGAATATACTTTCCCCACATACTCTGTGCTGCTAATGACTCCTCACAGCTAAGTTTATTGATATGCTAATATTTTACCAGTCAGGCTGAGGAGAAGGTTGTTGAGAGGAGGGTGGGGTAATGACACCACTTAATAGATCCAAGGGAAATATCTGCCCCCCAAAGAGTGACTTTTTTGTACAGGAGATGCTTTGTTTAGAATTTAGAGGAAAACTGTTATTAAACTTTTCAATTTGGAGGACTAGCTCATGCGGAGACCAAAGGAAAGCTCTCATACAGCGTGCTAGTAAAATATCATGTTTTACAGTATTTACATTTCCCAAGCAAAACAATAATCCAGAGACTGCTTCAATTCAATCTCTTTCACTCTGCTCTATAGCTACTATTTTCTGCAATCCTGCGGTCAAAATAAAATTTTCACAGTGATTACAATTTGGACCACTTGCTCTGGTATCAGTAATGGACCGCGGTGTTTTCATTAATAGGCCGAGGCTTTTCTAGCACAGTTGTGACATATTTATTATTCAATCTATGATTGTTCAGTAGGGCGATTTTCAGAGGCAGTTAATAGCAGTAAGAAGTTGACTTTTTGTTTGTTTTAGTATTCAATTTGTAGTTGTGAATATGTGCTGAGTCCAGAGATTTTTTCCAATAATGCTGTTCCAAGCAAGTGCCACTATCTCAATTATCTGAACAGTAAACTGTCTACAAATTAACTGGTCACAGCTTTTACTTGTTTGAGCTTTTGTGAACAGCTCCGCTTCTAAAGTGAAAGGGTAGGCGATTATTTAGCTGCAATTTTGTGTCATTGACAACACTGGGTGGTGGTGGTGGGGGGAAATGAAACAAAAGTTTGGATGTCAACATAGTTAGACCTTTTCCTACATCCTTTGTTAGGTTTCTGAATATTTTCCTACCTATAACAATTATTTCTGATCAGTTATATATAATTGCTGAAATGTTCTACTCTCTCTCTCTCTCTACACACACACACACACACACACACACACAAGAATTCAGCTCTTCTGTATCAATGTACATGTAAATGTATGCATACATAAAATTCAAATTGTCATTTAGGTCTTCTGTTTTCATTTTTACCAAAGTAGTACATTATATACATTTTGTAGTGCGCCCAGCCTGGGGATTAATTTAATATTAGAAAACATTGACACAGATTGAATCATGCAGTAAAATCTTTAACTAAAGAGCATTTTCTTTATGGTTGTTAAGGTTACAATTTTCCAAATGCCAGAAATAGTGAGTTCATGGTTTTATTAGAGATACAGTATTTTGCAGACAAGAAAAATTTAAAACTGTCAACAGAACTGAAGCATAGAGCAAAAGGGGGAGGAGGGAAAAACCCAGGGATGGGGAGGGCACAAGAGGTGAAGATGGTTCACGGGTGATAAGGTGATGGGAGAACCTTGGGGTGGACAATGATGTAATATATATTAAATATAGATAGATAGATAGATAGATAGATAGATAGATAGATAGATAGATAGATAGATATATGATAGATGATGGATGGATGATGGATGAATGGATGGATGGATGATAGAAATATAATAAAGGATAGATAGATGATAGACGATAGATAGATCATAGGTATATGATAGATGATGGATGGATGGATAGATGGATGGAGGGATGATAGAAATATAATAGATACAAGATAGATAGATAGATAGATAGATAGATAGATAGATAGATAGATAGATAGATAGATAGATAGATAGATAGATAGATAGACAGACAGACAGACAGGTAGGTAGGTAGGTAGGTAGGTAGATGGATAGGTAGACAGACAGACAGACAGACAGACAGGTAGGTAGGTGGATGGATGGATGGATGGATGGATGGATGGATGGATGGATGGATGGATGGATGGATGGATGGATGGATAGATAGATAGATAGATAGATAGATAGATAGATAGATAGATAGATAGATAGATAGATAGATAGATAGATAGATAGATAGGCAGATAGATAGACAGACAGACAGGTAGGTAGGTAGGTAGGTAGATAGGTAGGCAGACAGACAGGTAGGTAGATAGATAGATAGATAGATAGATAGATAGATAGATAGATAGATAGATAGATAGATAGATAGATAGATAGATAGATAGATAGATAGGTAGGTAGAGAGATAGATAGATAGATAGATAGATAGATAGATAGATAGATAGATAGATAGGTAGGTAGGTAGGTAGGTAGGTAGGTAGGTAGGTAGACAGACAGACAGACAGACAGACAGACAGGTAGGTAGGTAGATAGACAGCACATATATACATGCAATCAATAAAAAAACTTCAAAAAACAGTGTTTTGGTCTAGAATTGTTGTCATCCCAGCCCCGCTGTAGTTTGGAAACCATTGCAGAAAAGTGCAGTGCTGTGGTCACGACACTTCCTAATAGGTCACATGTTCACCCTAGAAACCGGAAATGCCGCAGCTGCACGGTGAGCGATCATGATGCTGAGAAGTCACGGAGGAATAAACCTGCCCCAGGGCTGAGGCTGCCGTGGGGGGCTAAGGGCACCTCCCCACGCAGGCCCAGTGGCTTCTCCCACCTGGGCTGGAGCAGCCAGAGCCAAGGGCCAGGGTGGGGCTGGATGCACTGCCTACACAGGCCCTGCCACCTCGAGCCGCACACCTGACCTTAGGGGAAGGCCACAGCGTGGGGCCGGGCATCGGGGAACCAAGGTCTGCGATCCCACAGGCAGCTGAGTGCCCGGGGACCGGGCCTGGCAGTGTCGCCCTCTCGTTCTCGCCAGCCCAGTAACTTGCGGGGAGTTCTTGCAGCATCTGCCCAGTTCTCCATCACCTCAACACCAAGAGCCATCTCCATCTGGTGTGCCCCCTCTCCCCCATCTTATCCTCCTGCCTGCTCTTGTGCCTCGGGGTAGACGATGATGATATATATGTATATGTATATATACATATGTACATACACACGTATATACATATGTACATACACACGTATATACATATATGCATGCATACATATATATATATATATACACACATATATCTCATCATTGTCTCTCTCTATATATACACCCATCTCTGCACACACAGCAGTATCCCAACTAGCAGGGTGTTACCCTGGGTATTCAGACGTCCTCTCTTTACAGTCCACAAACACCTTTCTCCTGTGGGAACATGAAATCACCTCCCAAATGAACTGTCTAAACCGTTTCAACTGAACTTCTCTCCCTGGGATCTTCTTTTAGAAGACCCCAAGCTAAGGCATTGCCATTAAAGAACACTGAAGAGCAGAGATACAGTGCCTGTTTCAAGGAAGTCAGCAGCACCCACCGATGATTGCCTTATGTGAAATATAAAATTGCCTAAGTGCATCACCTCATGCTGAGGAAAACATACATCTATGAAGAAGGAAACAATGAAGTATAACATCCTATTGTGCCTATGAAAGTTAAGTTGCTTAAACTTTAAACTATACAGGCAAAGAAAATGTAATAATAAAATTAAAATCAAATAGTTAATTAAAAAAAATAATGCAACCTTATCAATGATGTCATTTTTCAGTTTGAGTGTTTTCTTTTTGTGTGTGTGCAAAAGCCACCAGCGGCTAGATTTGAGAGATGGGCATGAATGATACCACGTCTCAGGAGTCTCCAAGAGAGTAGGCACCACTAGAATTTTGCTCTGTGACACAGGAGAGCATTTGGAGATAAGCTTATGAATCTGCCTAAAATTGACCTCTCTCTTTTGCCTTTGAAACCTTTCACACTGGTTTTCTTTGACAAGTTTCCCCATATAGTTATATGAGGGGAAAGAGATTCTAGCAACGGTCTTTCCAGTATTCTGTTTTCCCTAACTTTTCAACTCTTTATTTTTTTTCTATAGGAGTTTTAAGTTCAAATCTTTACAAATGTATCTTTCCACTCCATGCACACCCCTAAAGCCCCAACAATCCTCTACCATGATTTCCTGGGCCCCTTCTTTCTCTGACTGGCCCACACACCCTCCCCTTCTGATTGTCTACATTCTGCAGTCAGGGCTTCTTAATTGTTATTTTTTTCAAACTCCCAGACTTCAAACTACATTACAAAATGATAAGAATCAAAACAGCACGGCACTGGAACAAAAACAGACACACAGACCAATGAAATACAGCTGAGAGTCTAGGAACAAATTGGCACATCGATGGGCAGTTAGCTAATTTATGCCAAGGGGGTCAAGGAGAAATGCTGGAGAAAGTAGAGTCCTGGACAAATGTTTTTCACAAAACCGGGGCAGTCACAAACCAAAGAGTAAGACTCAATCATGGTCTCAGAAGTTTAACAAAAAATTAACCCAAAGCGGATAGAGGACATAAATTTAAGACCCCAAACTATGAAACATGATGACTATTTTCAATGCTAAAGAGACAAGGAGGCAGCATGACGATGGAGTGACCACAGAAAATGCAGAGCACACATTTATTGGTGGTGTTTACCCTCTTGTCCAGTGTGGTCCGTGAAGCTTTCTGAATAAGGGTGGCTTCTCACTGTGAAAGTTTAACATAGCATAGTACTTCTTAAATGTCTCTTAAGATGCAAGTGCTTTATATATACAGGTGTAAGAGAGAGATCGATTTTTTTACCCTATATAAATATGGTGATTTTATACTAGAGAATAGCCTAACACACTATTTTTCCCTCAACACTGAACATAGAAAACCAGTGCTGTGACTGCAGGAGTGACTCCTTTATTCTGGAAGGATGATGGCAGACATTCTGTAGTAAACAATTGTACTGGACTTGAAAGACAGAGCAGATTTGAAGACAAAGATGGGAAGAAGAGGCATGCCAAGCATGAAATGGAACGAGCAATGCCTGGAAAGCCTGGAAGTGGTCTTAATACGCTGTTAAAATAGTTTTCCCGCAATCGTATCATTCCCTGAGGTAAAAAACAATCAATCGTTGCAAATATACCCAACACATCTATCTAAAACCTGCACCAGGTCTGAGGCATGGCACAGTGTAGACACAGTTGACCTTTCAGTGGTCATTTCTCGTGAATGTCCAACACACAAACATATTTCTTTCAGGATGATTTCATCTCTATGAAGACCCAAGCCTCGGTCTCATTCTTCGTCCTTGTCTGCTCTTAGCGCTCATGCAGGTCTTCTCCCTCCTTGCCTTTCCATGGAACTGCCCCTATGTACCTGCCTCAGCCTGCTTCAAAATCCCACAAAGCTGGCCTCTCCCTTCCTCTTCTGTGTTTTGCTTTGAGCCCCTCTTGTGTGTTAAGCTTGCATATTCATGGTGACTTTCATTAGATTCATCCATGTCTATATTTTACCCTTGTCATGATCACATCTAATAGGATGAAGATATCCTTGGTGACTCATCTTTGCACTACTTCATGCAACGTCTAAGAAAGTGCTTTGGGCACAACGGATTCTGAGTACACGCATTTTGAACTGAATTCATTCGTTTACTGTTTCTGAAGGAAAGCAACAGGATCTACATAGAGAAGGATGACTTTATCCGATTTAAAGATACAGTGCTAGAACACTTTATTACCGATGACTATTACATCTCAGGTTATGAAAATTGTCCCCAATGACAGTTGAAAAATACATATACCTCTCATGTATTTTGCCCAGGGTTGAGAAATAGTTTGGTGCAATCTCTGCGTAGTACAGTAGGGATACTTAATATTGAGTGTCACAGAGCAAGCATGAAGTGATCATTTAAAGATGGTATGACGTGTCCTTATAGCTACCATGGGAAAGAAGGGATGAGGCTACTGGGATGGCTCTGTTCTAGGCAGTCTCACGATTCTTCAAAGAATGTTCTCTCCCTGAAACATAACTGCTTTGAACCTTAGTTCCTAGAAGAGGAATAAACAAAATATTCTTCTGAATTTACTCTCAGATTCCACCTGCTATTTTCCATAAAGTGAACCCCAATAATTTGGTCAAGAAGAAACAGATTTTGAATAAATATCAGATCACTGGAGAATTCGACAGCAATTAGTGTGTAGAAGAAACAGGTACTTGCAAGTTCATCTTGTGTCCCTCATGATGGTTTGAACAGCCAGATATCCCTTTATCAATGCGGGAAAAAATACTTAATCACCCCACCAATGCCAGATTTGACTAGATGTTTCAGAGATAAAATGGCAATTACTAGACAAAACTAAACTCTTGCATGGCTGAAATAGCATAGTTTGCTTATCAAGTAAAAATAACACCACGGTCTTAGCACCATCAGGCATGGACTTAAGCTGTTTTGCAGCATTTCCCTGTTAGTGATGATGGATTTCTAAATCATCTCCACGTTTACTTCCTGGGGCTGATAGACTGTATTTTCAAAAATGATAGGCTATATTCGCCTAAGGACCAAGTTTGTGTACATGGAATGAGCATCGCATTAGCCCGGAAGCTCTGTTGGCTATAGCTGGGTACTTCTCAGCAACGAATTTCACCACATATATAAAGAACGTTAAGAGCAATTTGTTGCAAATGAGAAAATAACTAATTATCATTGCTTATGACTCCAGTAGCTATTTCATGCTTTTTCGACCGCATCAATTCAAGCGAAAAACTTGTTCTGACAATGTGGTCCAAGGGCATTTTTTCCTCTCAAGTCTTACATTCTCAGCTTCACAGTTCATGACCTCATCTACCAATTTTCCTTGAGAGGATTTTGTAAGTAATAAAACATTATATTTAAAAAATATATTTTTGAAAGAGTATATGAAGTTTAAAACGTGTAAATCGATTTGAACAACGAATTGATTCTTATCGAATACCATCCAACAAAAGCAACAATTTATTATCTGGCAAGGAGAATTAATGTTCACCTAGAAACTCATATAGATTATTGGAAGTGAGCTCAAAAGCAAATGCAATTAATTGCAGATTCTAAGTAAACATGAAATGGCTAGAGGAGAGTCAGTCAGAATATAGGAGAAAAAACACAACTTTTTGAAGGGATGGTGATTTTAAAAATATATTGATGACGTAAGGCTGGTTATGTTAAAATTTTTGTGAGTTTATGTGTAGCAAATCAACTTAAAGTAACTACTACAGGTGAGTCAGACACTAAATGTACCCAGGGCCAGATGGATCAGATTCTCTCAGCAAGAAGTTCCCCGTATTGTCAAGTACAAGGTGCTTATTATACTATTTTAAGGAAAACCAGCCAACTGAAGCTAAAATGTTCATTTATAATGAAATCAAATGCCTCCTACTTTTTAATATATTAACAAATCTGTGAGATTTTTGTCACACATAGCTCACAGAACTCTGATATACCTTTCGTTATGTTTAATTTTACTTGGTAAATAGAGACTAAGAACATTGACTCATGATAACTACCTATGGAGGCAGGTCATCAGCCAAGTTTGATCAAGTTACATCTGAACTGGATTTTAAAGGGTAAAATTTTTTACTGCCATAGGAATTGACTCAATTTCCACAAGAAGGACGGCACCATGGAAATGAGAGTGCTTCACAGACAGGGAAAGTGGTTTGGAATAGATAAGGTAGAGATGACTGGAAGAGTAATGGGAGTTAAATCTCAGGATGGGATGGATACAACAGATAGAATATCATGGCTGTCAGGGGGAGGAAGAGGTGAAAGAGGAAGAGATGGGTGGTCGGGTAGAAGGTGAAACGATCGTAGTGTGTGGCAGGGCCGTCCTCCTGGTGAAGGCTTACACTTGCAGAGTCATTCAAAGCTTTGGAAACAAGCCCTCCGGTTGCGTACATGCAGGTTCACCTGACATTTGGTTTTCTTAGTCTTTCAATAAAAAGGTGAAACAGAACACCGGAGAGGAAAAATCAATTAGCAAACTGCAGAAGTCCCCTGTCTAACCTTTCCAGGGGACTGGCCTTTTCCCTGCATAATCAACGCGGTAACACCTGTTCTCCAATCTCAGCACACAATGGAATTCAGACTATCATGGCTCCGCTAATTAGCATTCCACTAAAAACAAAGCTTGGAGGAGGTGGGTCAGCATCTATTCTGGAATCGTCCTTTCCTTGCAAGAGTGATTGGTATTCCACAGCTCAGTCAAACGCACAGAAGGCAGGACAGAGCACCTCATCCCCATCAGATGCAAATGCAATCTCTACATCTTCCCCAGATAAAGTCATTAGAATTTCCTACTTTGTGGATTAATACAGAATCAATCTTTTTTAAATGTTCTGGAGCAGCCACGTTCCCCATGATCTATTTAGACCAAAGCAGTTGCTTCCTTTATGGATTCAGCAGAGGACCGGAGCACTTCTTCGCTCCAGTCTTTCCGCATGGCTTTAATTTCATTAAGCCACGTTGATGGCAATCTCGTTTACACGTAAGACAGCAGGGCGCTGTAAATTTCATTTTAACTGGTGGGGATATGCGGGCCAACAAAAGTAGGGGGGGAAGTCTCCTGCTGTTGCTAATGCACAGTTCTCAAGTTGCTAGGTCCCATGTGCCAATGGAAAGTGACGGAAATAAAGCCGGATTTCCAAATCTCTAGGAAAGAGACAACGGGAATCAGATTTGGGCAACGAGTGTGTCTCCGTAGGGCAGAAGAGCACACGGGGATACGTCTGAAAGATTCATGGTGCAAGTCTCTGTGCCGCCTGAGGTGTAAACCACCCAACTGTGCGCTTCCAAAGCATTCCAGGCAAAAGCAGTCAGTTTTTATTCCCCATGCTGGAGAAATCAGTCGGCGGTTTATCTCCTCAATGCTGACGAGACAGCGGCATCTAGAGAGAAAACACTAGTGGCATCACTACTCCATTTGCCTGAAGAAGCGCAATGCCATCCGACGTGCCACGCAGGCCTGAGCTCACTGACAGGTGACCCAAAGCCGCTCCTTCTAGAGAGAGGTGGGTGAGGGGAGACACAGTGGGGCGAGGATTCTGTAAGTCTCACTGACCAGCTTTCCTAACTTGCTTCCTGTAACTACAACTAACGGGGAAACGGTGCATCTGTGACGGGAAATAGGGTTTTGTGCTTTTATCTAAACTAAGAACGGAATGGGGTTTGTGCAGTGAGGGTCCAGGGAGCGACAGTGGCTGAACCAAGATCTCAAACTAGACTCTGCTGCAGAAGCAAAAACATGACTCGCGAAACTGAAAGGGAATTTTAATCAAGAAGCATTTACTGGTCACAGGCGAATTCTTTAATATTCAAACTAAGCTATTCATTGTTGTTTGAAAATAACAAAAAAAAACGCTTCATGCATTTGGTGTGTTTTTATACACTAACAGATTTTCATATAGCGTAGTTTACAATGACAAGGAAAATCTCTTCCAGTTGAAGGAATCAGTTTACAACGCTGGGCGTACTTGAGGCATTTCTCACTCCACCAAGTGCACATACCACAGCACACTCACCACAGGTACCAGCCGCCATCCACGCCACCAACTAACCCACCCTCTGATCTGACCCACATTCCACCCTGTCCCCTCTGGTGACTGCGGTCTGTTGTCACACACTGGGGCTTTCTGTTTGCCTATTTGCTTTGCGTCCTATAGTCCACGCATGGTGGAAATCCCTCTGGTTTTCGCTTTTCCGTTTGACTCTAATACGGCACATTTCAATCCTAGACCTGTGGGCACGTCCCCGAGTCTGCGCTCTTCTGTTGTCTGACCATCCTGGCTAGAGGTGCTCATGCTGGTGCGATTCCGGATGGCCTGTTCACTCCAGCCTTGACTGAACGACGTTCCAATTCCATGGATATTACTTAGAATCCTGTAGCTATTTTTTAAAATAAAAACTCAGGCAGCACCGCGCCACAAGTGCTGGGTTTTCATACTAAGAACAAACACATCACACTACGAGTGCAGATAAACCCTTTTCCTTATCGATGTTTCCTTCCCTCCGGGTGACCCTTCCTGCTTTTCTCTTCCTCTGCAATTAGGAACCATGAACTGCGTCGGATCCAACGTGCAGTTTGGCTTTATCTAGTTCATCCGTTGGCTTTCTCTATGTCTGCTTCGACTGTGACCTTGACACTAATGAATGTCCTTTTGGAAAACGGAGCTAGAGTTGACATGTAGCGCGGTGTAAGCGTCAGGTACAGGATGCCTTGGCTCAATGCATTGTGTATTGCAGTAACCGCCTTCCTATCTGTCTGGCATCAGCCCACGAAATCTGCCTGTTAGAGGCAGAGATTGTATCTGCTCTGACATCTGTATCTTCTGCCTGCATCGGTTTCTTGCGCCAGCTAGGTAGTCACATATTTATTGAATTTCTTCGATAGAAGACACTGTAAAATGATACTTTAGAAAAAGAATAAGTAGATGCAGAGGCTTCGTTTTTGTGCTTTTAGTAAAGTGATGGCTACTTTTCTGTTTGGATGGGTGCACACTCCCTGCATCCTCTCGGTGGTGAGTTTACAACTTGCTAAGCTGAGAAGCCACTTACTCAGGAAGTGCCTTGCGGCTGTTGAGGGTGCTTTGTGTCTGTCTGCAGAAGGAACATACCACCAAGAGGCTGCGGGCAGGGGTGTAGTGTGTGTGTGGGGGTGTCTCCTTTCCAACGCTCAGGTCTCCAGCACCCACATTCTATGGTAGAGCCCTTGGACGGGCTTTCTACTGGCACTAACATCTGGGTCCTCTGTCTTTCACACAAGGCACACTGTGAAGTATTTTCAACACAGCCTTATTTATTCACTTAATGTTTTCCATGGCAAAAAGCCAAAGGAAATAAAGGAGCTTTAAATCCTAAGGCAGTATACTACTCTTCACTCAATCAGAAGGCACAATTTCAAAAGGCGGGCTTAAGATTTCTGCAATATTACCATAAAACTTTGTATACTGGTTACAAATCTATGTTTACCGTTATTTTTTTATGAACTGTTATTAAGGACTTTGAATGCGTACATTAAGATAAACTTTAAAATAAGATGAAGCAATACCATAAAGAGATGAACTCTGTGAAAAATGCACATAAAGAAGACAGCCCAGATGCATTCAGACAAACTGAACATGAGCAGGAGGGAGCAGGCACGACCCAGAGACAGACAGACGGTGCTTGAGAGTGAAATAAAATAATTCCCCTCAGCTGCTAGCCCCATCATCCGGTAAGTTTACTTTCAGCGTTTGTAAAATATTATTTGCAAACAATTACGAACTGTCTGTGTAATGCAAAAGAATTGCAGGTCCACATTTTTTGGGGACTTGAACAGAACTAAGCTTTAGTTTAGCTTATTTGCCTCATGATTTAAAAGCCAGAAAGACTATTTCATCTGTAAGAGGACGGATCTCTGATTGGTCACTTTCAAAGAGATGGCCAATTTCAAAGAAATAAAGTCATTTGTATCGAACAAAATATTTACATTGACATAGTTTGCTGGGTTTAATCTATTTACACTTCATTTTGATCCAAAGGAGTATAAGAATAAGAACAATTATTCTTCTATTGCTACATATAACAAAACTCACTTATTAAAATGCTTGAGGCTTGTACAACAGTGTGAGTCTAATGCCATTGCATTTTACAATTAAAACTTGGACATTTTTAACATACATTTAAAATATATCTTAAATATATTTAAACATATATTTAACATTTATTTATTTGTTTGTTCGTTTATTTATTTATTTATTTGTTCGTTCATTCATTCATTCATTCATTCATTCATTCATTTATTTATTTATTTTTGAGGCTTGGTCTCGCTATTTTTGCCCATGGAACCGCAGGTTCTCGTTGCCTGGGGTACCACAGACTCAAGCAATCCCCAGCCTCAGCTTCCCAGGTAGCTGGATGACAGGTGTGCACCATCACGCCCAGCTATTTTTTGGAACTAGGTCTCGCTACGGGCCCCAGGCGGGACTCGAACCACTATCCTTAGCCCCGGCCGCTTCATAGGCTGAAGCTTACAGGCACAAGCCACCGTGCCCGGCACTTTACGTATATTTAAACCACAATATAAAAAAGAAAAAATCTGAAGCAAACCAATTACTTAACAACTTTTGTTGTTTATTTATCCTTCTTCATCTATAGAAACATTTTTACAAATCAAAGTAAGTTTTACATAAGACAAGTTTAGAATTTAATGTAAGCTACACTAACTTCCCACCAGGAATAGTTGAACTTCTATATATAAAAAAAAAGTACTGCTAAAAATCTAATTCAGGCTGGTGGATTCCTTGCTTTGATCAAGAGAAGTACTCTTCTTTTCAGAATTTTGTGTCAGTTTTGATCATATTAATGGGACAAAACATAAAATTAAGCATTATTACTATAATTCTGCACTCTTGCTTTCTCGTGTGATGATATCACTATACAGAAGTAAATGATTTCTTAGTTTTAACTCAATACACATTAAGCCTATTTACGAAGTGAACACTCCAGGTAACACTGATAACCATCAAGAATGCAGAAAAAGTTCGACTGATGGTTTCAGATTCTTGACATCATGCGCTATGGGATGGTTAGCCCAATGATTTATTCTTCAAACCCAGATATTTTGAGAGCAAAAAGGGGAGCTATTAATAATGACCCTAGTATAACAGATTCAAACAAAAATAGTCTCAGGCAAAGCATAATATATGGTTATGGTTATACCATAATATATGGCTATTTATGGACCATATTTTAGGAGATGAAGACAGGCTTGACCACTTCAGTTTGCCTTAGTAAATCACTATGATTTGAAAAATAATAGCAACACCTGTATTGAGTAAAACTTTGTGCTGAAGGTGGAGGTTTTAAGGATAGTATCTTTTTCCCGTGCTGGTAGCTGCCAAGGAACTGTTCAATGTGGTGTCTGCTTTGCAATGTTTACAGAGCAGATGAAGATTGACACATGAAGGAGTGAGTGAAAAAATCAAAAGGTCAGCAGTGTTGTGAAATGACCAGCACACGAAATCACGGCTTAGAACTTCAAGCAAAAGAAACCACTCTTTGCCGTCATGCCTCCACATCTGAGTGTTTTACAACATCCCAATCTTTTCCTTGATTATTCAATTATAAATTGATATTCTAAATCAACCTCTGCCAAGTTTAAGTTATTGTGTGAGACATCCAACTAGATGCTGTCGTTACAGGGAACTTAGGATTTAAGATGTTGAGCAACTTGCTCTCTACATCAGGATACAGAAAAGTCGATAATGGACGAGCACATATCACAAAGTCTGTGATATATATATAGCTATGCACAGGAGCTGTGGAAGAGATGCTCAATGCTAGCGTTGACGTATTCAATATTCCTATCACCACTGGTTCCACCAAACTGACTAGGCCCAGTGGCTGACTTTTTAAAATTTACTTATTCATGAATCCTTCGGTTTATCTTCACGTGTAAAATTTATTCAAATGCCCATAGGACAATACAAAAGTTAGGGTGATGAGATGTTGATCTCTATATTGCTTAGCATATAAGGAAAATGTGAACTAGAGTGATCAGACCCTATGTCCATGCCCTAGTTTCTCAATGATGAATAAAGAGAGTGTACTTTTTCACAGGGAAACCTGAGTCTTTGCTGAAATCTAACCTTCCATTTTCTTCCCATTTATAAACTTCAGCTTTGTGGACACTTGTTTAAAATCTTCAGGAAAATAATTGGATAAATGTTGGAAAATAATTGGATAAATAATTGGATAAATTGTATGTTTTGTGAGTCCAAATTCATATTAAGGCTATCTCCATGGAATTTTCACTGCTGATTGAATATTATCCTCAGAATCATATCTCATTTAAAAATTAGTTTACTCGTAAACACACCCCCATTAATAATATGTATTGCAGATAATCATTCTGAAACATAAATCCGATTCCTTCTGATTCGTTTTGGATGAAATTTATTTATTTATTTATTTATTTAAAATAATTTATTTATTTTCATCATTGTCAATACCTGGGTTCCCCCACCAACCTGTCACCCATATGCCATCACCTTAATCCTTTGTGCCCAAAGGATCAGGATGAAATGTGAAGTTCCCCCCTCCCCTATGTCTTGAAACATATTAAAGAGTGGCTCAACAGGTAATGCAGTGTCTTTAACTTCGGTCTCTATCCTTCTTAAAAGATACTTCACCTACTTTATTGGCCTTGTCTCACCTATTCTTAAAATCTCGTTATTTTATCACTTTTTCCAAGAATCTGTTTCTCAAATTCTTTTCCCTAACTACAATAGGGGAAATATGCATTCTTTTATAGATATTTTTATAGTAATCTCCTACTAGTTATTACACTGCTTTTCAGTATCCTAATGTTCATATTTTCAACAAGACTGTACATCACACACAATAAAAATTAATAATAATTTGTACCCTTTTGGTGAAGGATGAGACTGAATTATCATAATATCAAGTAGTACTTGCATTATGTATTCCCATTATGAATGAGGAAACTGAGGTTTACAGAGTTTGGTTTCAAAGGCTTGTAAACATCAGGTGGTAAAGCCACAGCGTAGAGTCAAATGGTCTGACTGTACAGCCTACTATTTATTATTCTTAATGGGCTGTCTAACTTGCCATTTTATCTCTCATGTATGGCACATTAGTCACTGGCTGGGGCAACAGCTGGAGAAGAGAACAAGGCGATGAAAGGTTAGCAAGAGGGATCCTTCAGGAGATGGAATATCTTGATAGTGGTGGAGCTTACATTTATTAAAGCACAAGGAGCTAAATGCTTGAGTGTGGACACACAGATGTATGTAGAACTGATGGGATCTGGATAAGGCCTATGGCTTTCTACAATGCTAACTTCCAGGCTGTGATATTACACTACAGTTAGGTTGTCATTTGGGGAACCGGTCGAGTAGGTACAACAGTTACCTCCAAATTATTATAGCAACGTCTCAGTGAATTTATAATTATCTGCAAGTTAAAAGTTCAGAGAGAAATTACATTTAAAAAATTAATGTATCCCTCTTAATAGTTGAACTTTATTATTCAGAAACAGGAATATCACTATTCTAAAAATAAAGGTGGAAACATTAAGAATTATCTTTCATAAAATCGCTACTAATACGTGAATCTTTCAGTTAAAGCTTATTTTTCTTAAAGCCATGAGTTACACTAGTGGAACTTAAGGCTGAATTCTAATTTTGTGGTTTTACTAGAAAATATTTCAAACACCAATGTGACTGCTGTGGTAAAAACCGTCAGTGAGTTTGGAGAGGTCTACAATCAAAAAGATTCTAATCCTTCCGCTTGATAACTAAAGATCACACAGACAAGCTACTTTCATGCACGTATGACATCTTGGCTATCACACTCCCGTAACTCCTCTTTAGGCTGCTACGTCTACCATTTTCCTATAAGAACCACCATTCTCGGGCAGGGCGGGGGGGGGAATCAAAGGTTGAATATAAACTTGGCTTTGGAGAATCTCACAGTGCTTATAAGCTCAGAGGAAAAGCAACTTGGTCAGAGGGTGGTACTTCGTGTCAGAGTTGGCCGCCATGTTATTTATCACTAGTATAAAGTAAACATAAGAGAAAAGATGCATGAGGCCTCAGCCTGGAGAAAATAATACCGTTCCCTGTTATTTTCACAGCTCCGTTCTCAGAAAGCAGGTTTCGTCACTTAGCACTGAATCTGCTACAACAGGGCAAAGGCCCCACGTGTAGCCATGGGCACAAGCAGGAAACTCCAGACAGGTGCTCACACCTGCACAAGGGGTCTGGTTCCTTCCCATCTCCCACAACACCACTATCCCCAACTCGATGCTAGGAATCACAGACCCCAGGCTGCGATCTAGGTGCCTCCTCAGGTCCATTCTTGCTAACAGTTGACCACCTCAGGTTGCTGTTTGCTTCCACACCCCCATCTCAGTCTACTGAGAAATGGAACCTGTTTCTTGGTGTGTGTTGTTGTGCTGTCATGGATGGATTTCCACAACTGAAACAATCATATCTGCAGAGAAAAACTAAATCCCAATGGATGAAAAGGCTGACGATAGATGGCTGTATAAAAACAGACAGATGAAGAGCAAACCTTCAGATAAAAGCCCAGTGTGGAACACTGTCCCCAGAACGCTTCAACTTGCACTGAGTTTGTTTTGACCACAGCAAACGAGGAGCTTAAACATACGCGTTTCTGTCAGAGGCCTTCGAAAGACATAACTCACCGATGAAGCGGAAGACAAGGCCAGGACATTCTATAATTAATGTAGATATAAATAATGTAGAAAAGAGAATCATGCAGTATGTTTGGGAGTTTATTTCAACGTCTAGCACAAACTAGACATGGCGTTACACGTCTATGGTTAATCATGTGCAAAAGAAAACAAAAATCATGCCTGAATGGCTAACGCTTCATCTTTGTTCGTCAATGGAGCCTGGCTGTTCTGGGTGTTGTTATTTGATGAGAAAATCTTTTCCTTCTTTTTGCCAGTATTCTTCCTCTTGCCCTGTGTCCATCACCCCTGCTATCTGGCTACTGCTTTCTTGATGGTTAACCTTTCACAATTGTCTTCAAGTTTCCGTTGTCCCAACTGCGGATGCTGCACGACCTTGTGGTGCTAGACCGATGACCTCACGTCTGACTATCCATGCCACACGTCTTAGAAATCTCATACCTGACAAAATCATGATGCCTATTTGGGTAAATAAAAGGAGCCTTACGTTTAAAAAAAATTTTTTTAAAGCTAAATATGAAAGCCCTAGCCTTCAATAAGTATTGCCTACATAAAAAAATACTCAGGATCCTCCAAAATAAAAGTACTAAAAAAGACTAGAGATTTTACTGACTATAGAGAAAACGGTGACCAGTTGACTAAGAAGGAAGTCTGAGAATATTTTATATAATACAGAAAGCATGTTTTTAAAGATTGCATAGAAGAGTAACTTTTGACCTGGTTTCCCCCAAGGCACCCAGGTGTGGACAGTGTTTTGGACATTTTGTATTTATTATCTGTAACCCTTACAGCAACGGTGGTAGATAAAGAGGAAGATAGGATCTGAGGGATTAAATCACTGGCCTTGAATCCACACCTCACAAAGGTTTGACCTGACCCAAAACTTCCGAAGTTCATGTTCTTTCTACCATGTCTTGCTTCAAGTGGAACTGGTTTTGAAGTCAGGCCTCATGAGTTTGAATCCAAATTAGGCAATTTAGTAGCTTTCTGACTTCAAATATTGAATTTGAAGGTTATGAACCTCAGTTTCTTCATATGAGAATTCTAAGTCATAGGCTATGTGGGCATGGTTTCTATAGAGACTGAGAAATTTATTAAGCTATGTTGCTGATTTTTTTTTGAAAGATGTGAATCTGATGAGTCCTTGAAAACGCAAGATGCACAGTGGATATGGATAATATTTCCTCACAGTAACTTGTCTTTTACACTCCCATATGGAATAAATTCCACAAAGTTCCCTGTACCCTGTAGCTTGTGGAAGCCATTCATCCACACTCGTAACGAGCTTGAGTTTTCTGAGTTATAAAATTATAGCATCGTAATGTGCACAACTGCTAACCTGAAAAACTGGTGGCAAGTACACATTCCTCACCCACAATTTTACTTTCTAATCCACCAGGCTATTAGAATAATGGCAGATAAAAAAGCAGGTTATCTCTTTAGAGTAAGCACTGCGCACATCCCCTATCTTTCAGAATTGCCTGGGTAGATTATATCTTATATGCAAGAGTTGAAATCGGCAGATTCATTGGGATTGAAGAGATTCGCTGATTGTAAAAATAGCCTTATTTTAAAAGAAAATGAACACAGGTCCACTATCCACTATTTTCTCTCAAGCGCAGACCCTATTAATGGCCGGCTTACAGTAGATGAACCTGACTTTAATATTTAGCTTTTTCAAAACTGCCAGATGGATACAAGAAGCGCTCTGATCGATTCCGTGCCGTGACTGAGATTTATCTCCTGGACTCAACCTGACAAAGTACAGTGCGTATGCTTTACGCGGATGCACTGTATTTGCATTTAGGATCTTCAAATAACTGGCGAGTTCAAGCGTCCTTGGGGGTGTCTCTGCTGCTGAACTGATGGTGCTGTTGGCCCACCGCGGCTGAGGGTCCCGGTGTAGTCAGTCACCATGGGTTCCTAGAACAAGATGCACTGCGGCCATGAAGAGGTGGGTATGTTCTTCCAAGACGTTCGAGAGCAGTAGCTGTTCAGCTAGTACTGGTGGCAGATGAAAGCGCAGAAGCAACAATGGGGGAATGACCGTCGCATGGTGCTGGCTGGCACTCGAAAAGTACAAAGTTGAAGAGTTTGCACCCACTGAAAAGACACAGTGAGGAGTCGTATCCTTCAGTCATTCGCTAAGAACCTTGCAGTTCAGCCGTCGTGACAGGCAGTCCCGGTTCTGAGAGTCCTGGGCCCAGCCTGGCTTCTCCCTGTCACTTGGACTTGCTTCCCTACTGCCTTCTAGAATGGCTGTTTCTGCTCTGGCACTGAAAACCACGCCCTGTTCCCACCCGCCCGACCCACTCTCCTTGAGCAAACATACCGGGAAGGGCAGAGGAAACAGGGCACCAGGCCAGGAACCCTGGCAGTGAACTTGGATGTTGTTAGCACCTATCAGAAGTGCAGCGTCCAGGAAAATGAGTGGAGACATCTTCACGGAAGTAACGTCGCGTTACAAATTCACGTAAACTTCAGGTGTGCATCGCTGAAAACCAACATGTGGATACACTTGGTGTTCACCAGGAAAGTTCAACACTTCCCTTCCCCAGACAGTGCTTCCTTTCCAGGATTCATCCCTCCTCCTCCTCTTTCCTTCTACTAACCATCAGCTGGCCTTGTCCTCTCGAAGTCTATCTTTGTTTTGTTTAGTTCGGTCTTTTGTTGGATTTCTCCACTCAGTTCTTACATGGTTGAAATTAGGTTTTTTTCTTCTTTCTCCCTCTATTTGGCTTCACCAACCACAACACCCTCGGGGGCTATCCAAGGTGCTGCAAATTGAAGACTCCAGGTGACCAGTTGGGTAAAGCAAAGACAAGCTGCAGTTCAACAGCGAGCACAATACATTGCAAAATGCAGCCAAGACCTTCTTGTCACAATCACTTAATCGGTTTCTCTTTTACCCACATCCTATGAGGCGGCCAAGTGGAATGAGACAGGCCATAGAAACTCTTTCTTGATTTGCTGCCAGTTAAGCGATATGCCATTTTCATCACCATCCCTCTGAACACAACGTAGAATCTCACTTCTGCTCCTATTTTCATCAGACTTTACATATTGGTGGAAAATCCGACGCATAAAATCGTTTGAAAAATTCCATTTCTGTTTCTCTCTCTCGACTGGGGCTTGTGGTGGAGGAAGGGGAAGGACCCCAGAGTAGGGAACCCCACTCCGCCTGGCTAAGCACTTGACGTAGGTTCAGCAGGAGAACCTGGCCTGGAAACCAGTCCCTGGATTCCGAGTCCACCAACACCAGGAAACTTTGGCAGGGAGGAAGGCCAGTCACTGACGCTTATCCATTGCAAACTATACATCATTAAAATGAAATACAACAGTGGCTACACAACTAAGTAGATTTGTCAAGTTTACGGGTACATTGCATCAGCTCACAATATTCTATTTCATGAGGGGACATGACCTATTTTTTTTTTCCACATAGAATATTATTTGTTAATGTTTCAGAGAAAACAATTAGAAAAAAAAATTCTTATCAGGTCTTAAAAGTTAATCTTGAATTCCACCATCATAGGAAGATTTTTTTCCCTCCAAATTTTAACGGTAATTTAAATTACCATTACTGAATTTTCTTTCTACAGATGTCTAAAGATTTTTTGCACAATCTATTCAATAGTATCATTTTTATTGAATTTCAATATTTTGTAAATTTGTCACTTTCCCATATGGATTTTAAACTTTGACAAATTCAGTGCTTAATAAATCAAATGCAGGCCACTAAAAGGCTAGTGACATTCGATGCATCCTTCTTCTCTGGTTGAGGAGTTAAAGACGGCTATCAAACGGCTATGGGGAATTTCTGCACTTAGCATATGGCCTGGATGCCAGAATATTAACATTCACATTTGGCAGGAGGGGGGGACTTCATGTAAGATTAAAATGCTTTACTTATAATTAGTATAAACCATGTTTCTGTCATTCAAAATAAAACGTGATAACATCTGTGTGCTTCAGGGCAAAACGCTGTTTTTGGAAATAGCACCAGAAAAACATCAAATTGAAATGTTTGCTAGTAGGCAACTGTCATCCTTCAACCACGTTAAGTTTTGTCAAAACATCTTACAGATATTATATGTAAAATAATAGATGAATCAATAACACGCCCAAATCCATTTCTTACAGGAGTAAATCAACGTTCAAAACCTGTCAGAATACTTTTCTCTTCCAAAGTCGTATGTCGATATGCAGTCTATGGAGAGGTGCAGGCATTTTATAAAAAAATCAACTCTGAAATGATTAAAGAGAGTTACTATGGTATCTGAATAGAATCAGAGTCTCTCAGTGCCTCCAGAATGTGGATGTTGTGTTTACTTGTTTATATATGTATAAACATATATATATATATATATGTTTATATATATATAGCGGCCACTTGAGATTTAAAATACTTATTTTAGACCATCTCTATTGTGAGACTACAATAGTCTTGCTGCTTTGAGACCCATTAACCACGTATCTGCAGCATTATAGAAATAGTTTCAAAGAAATGCAGCTATGGCTCATAATTTTAATTTTCTTAAATGCTACCTTTCATGCCTCAATCATATTCCATTTTCCTAATGTTATCGATCAATAAAGGGCGCTCCTGGAGACATATTTGTCATCGGCAGAGTTTTGAATCTTACAGCATTCTGGAAAGTATCTGTACCTGACATTCATCATGGACGCAGATGAAATCGATGCCTGGTTGTCGGGGAAAACGGCGCTTTACATGTATATTGAATAGGAATGGTTCCCTACTGCGGAGACGTGAAGCCGCAGCCATACGAGCAGCGTTTACCATCACACAGAACATGCTGATGTGCAGAATCACCTCGACGCGTCCTTTCCTGCTCCCCGAGGTGACCCGACGTCCCTGCCTGCCTGAGCGTCAGCTGCGGGGGCTGGCGCTCCAGCTCACACCTGAGCAAAAGGAGCTGCATTTTCGATCTTAAAATACAAGGAAGCACCTTTCCTAAGGGCGCACTGCGCTAGTCTCCTCCTCCCTCCCCCATACACGCTGATAAGAGGGTCTGTCCACAGGAGAGACGCAGAGACGCCTGTAGAGAACAGTACCTGGGTGACGGAACGCTGTGACGCTTGCCACACGCCCCACAACGCGCGGAGCTGCCTGGACACGAGCTTCTGGCTGGCAGCATGGGCCTGCGTGGACTTAGTACAGCTGAGTCCTCAGTACAGCTCCAAACGCATCACAACGGCTCCGAGTCGGGACAAAAAGTCACGGCCTGTTGCCCCGGCGAGGGGAAAAGCACCAGGGCAGCTCGACTCCAAAGGCAGGGAAATTCCTCCCCAGGCGGCGGGGCAGCTACGTGCTGGGCGGACGGGGGCAAAGAGGTCATTCCGCAAAGGAAGCTGCGGAGGGCCTGGCCAGCTGGTCTAAAGGGACATTCAGTCTCCCCTGGAGAAGACGGCAAGAGGCGTCTGAGACGGGAGGGTCACCAGCGGGAAACGACCCCAAGCAGACTGAGCCTGGGCCCGGGGGTGGGCCACTATCAGCAGGGACTGAGCAGAAGTGAAGCGTGTGGCCTCAGCATCCTCAGCTCGAACAAGACTCTGCTCCCTCCGAGCTCCTCTCACCGCCTTCCTTGGGCTAAGCCTCAAGTCTGTTGTGAGTTAGGAGCCAGCGAGGGGGACGATACAAACGACCGAGACTTTAACAGTCTCCAGTGGACACGAGGCCCCTCAAATGGGAGAATGACTGGGGTGAATGAACTCCTTTAATGTTCAGAACCCGACATTTAGGTCACAGGAAGACGGGCCTCGGAGGCCAGGCCAGGTCCTGGACTCAAGTCTTCTTCTAGCTAAACACATCTGACAGTTTTCATTCAGTTACACGGGCCAACACATGATTCAGGCTACTTGACCATTGTAACACACCCTTTGTAGGGTTGGGAGTCTTCTGCTCTACCGCGTCTTGCCACTGATGTCTTACAGAGAACAACTTCCCCATGTATTCTATCTAACGCGGACAAATAGAGAGAGACCGTCCTTAAACAACCACCAACTCTCTAACTTTCCTAGAAATTACTGGTTGACGCTGCTTGCCTGCAACAGGATCAATAGCGGATCAAAGCATGACTGTGATTTTTCAATTATATTAGTTTTATACACATGATTATTTCAACGACATATAATTAGTTGTGATTATTATGATTCATCAATTTCCTAAATCTTGAATATTTTTCATCTGACGGACATGTGTGCCTTCACAGCTTGGCAAACATCTCCCTTTATGTTGGTGCCACAGTTCTTCCCCAACACAGAAAAGCAATTTAAGTTTTATAAATTCACTGAAATAATTGGTTCACCTCTAGCATCTCAGCCAGGAATTCTGCATAGAGAATGAGTTACACACTGTTACGGAAAAAAAAAAAAATCTACCTGAAATGAGTCTTTCTTCCTCCTTGAACTTAATACAAATCTCCATGGTGACTAAATATGCGAATAAGAACACGATGGCAGTCTAAATTCTTTTTTTTTGAGACCAGATCTCGCTATTTTGCCCACTGAACCGCAGGCTCATGTTGCCTGGGGTACCATGGACTCAAGCCATCCCCAGCCTCAGCTTCCCGGGTAGCTGGGATTACAGGCGCGCGCCACCACGCCCAGCTATTTTTTTTTTTTTTTTGAGACTAGGTCTCGCCATTTTTGCCCATAGAACCTCAGGCTCTCATTGCCCGGGGTACCACAGACTCAAGCAATCCCCAGCCTCAGCTTCCCAGGTTGCTGGGATTACCGCCACCACGCCCAGCTATTTTTGGGGGACTAGGTCTCGCTACATGCCCCAAGTGGGACTTGAACCACGATCCCTAGCCCCAGTCGTGGCTTTCTAGGCTGCCGCTTATAGGCACGTGCCACCGTGCCCGGCGGGTAGTCCAAATTCTGAATCAAAGACATACAAGCAAACCTTCCCTTGATTTAAATTTTTTTCTGAATTTTCTAGGGTCATACCTGCTAACCTCGGGGAGTTTCCCAAAATTCACGATTTGGGATTAAAAAAGCACGGGCTACGTTCAGTTGAAGATCACAGCAGAGATGGACCTGGGGGCCCGCAGTGCCCTCTTGCTGACGGTGAGAACAGAAGCCCGCACGTGCCTCTCGGTTCCCAGGTGCGCATCCTCCATCCTCCTGTTCCAGGGGCACCACAGTCAACACCCCAAGTCAGTTCACGGTCTGCTGACTTGACCTGGCGCGGACCCAACCCAGCCCGCCCCGCAAGGCAGCGTTTAGCTGTCCCACGACAGCCTGAGATTGGACGGTGATTCCAGAGCCCTGGAAGGAGCCTTGACCGAGGCCTGGCTGGACGTCACGGAGACCCCCGGGGTGGGAGACCCGTGACCCCAGACATGCGCTGGGCTGGGGGGGTCTTGCTAAAACGCAGCTGATGAGTTGGCAGATGGGACCTGAGCGTCCACTTTCCCGACCCACCGCCGGCCACTGAGAGGGCCCACAGGGACCAGCGAGGCTGGAGAGATGCCCCGTGGATGCTCAGTAGCTACCGACGTCAGGAAACGGAGCTGCGAGGTCTCGTGCGCCCACAGCCATGGACAACGGGTATAGACTTGGAAGAAAATGGAGGGATTCGGCCAAGCTTCAGGAATCGATATTCCCAGCGTTCCGCACGAGCTCGTCTCTGCCGAGAAGACGTGAGGGAGAAACGGGCTCCTCAAGCACCTGCCAGTTGCTCTCCCACTCCCACGCCCGCCTCCTCCTCCTCAAGGCATTTGCCCTCCGCGCAGCGCCCCAGACGGTCAGCTCCATCGTCTTATGCTCCTATCTGTTTGGGGGGCTGGTTGTTTCCACGCGGCATCTCCCCATTTTAAGGCAGAGCCTGGGTCTCCTGGACACGCATACGTTGGCGCTGGCGGGAAACTCCTAATTCCGAGTGTTTCTGTGGTACTCGCTTACAGGGCGGCCGATGGAGGCAGAGCACAGAGGCTGAGCCATCACCTCTGCCCCCCTCAAACACCAGCCCGACACCGCGCTCACACGCCGCAGGCTTTCCTGGCGGGATGGAGACAGCCCCGAGGCCGCCGTGCTGGGGCCAAGCGTGGCCACTTGCAGGCTGTCCGGCTCCAGGTGCTGGCCCCGGGGGCAGTGGGGCGAGTCCACACGAGCCGCCCCGGCCCCGCGCTCACCCCGCAGACCTGCCTGGAGCCTTGTCAGGAAAGCTCTTCTCTTGGGCCCTCGGCCAGGGCAGTGCAAGCCCGCTGACCCCAGAGAGCCCACCGAGCGGCGGGAGGGGCCGGCCACTCACCTGCCCGGCGGGGCCGCGTCCTCCTGAGGGCTCGCAGCCCAAGAGCCGGCGCTGGCCATGAGCTGGGCCTGGGCCCCAGACCTGTGGCCAGAGGCACGTCCTTGCGCGCGCAGCATCGTGGACCGGCCTGCCTCCCGTGGGTGTGGACTGAGGCACCTCTTCACACGCCGGAAGACGGCCCGCTGGGTGCGGGGGGGCGATGGCTGCGGCGTGCGGTCCACGGCGGGCAGGAGGGGGCGGCTGCTGGGCAGGTCCGCCAGGTGGCCTTTTGGATGCTGACCACCGCGTCTGCCTGGGCAGGAGGCGCTGCTGATGGGCGCCCACGTGGGGGGCCATGGCCCCGCTCGCTCCACCGTCTGCGCCGACGAAGAGGATGCGCTTGGGTCTGCGTGGGCCGGACAGTGGGCCTCAGCCGACCGGGGTCACTTGCTGGCTGCGTCTTGGCTTCTGCTGGGGCTCAGGCTTTCTGGAAAGTTCCTACTCCAAGTGGAGATGGTACCGTCCAGATCACAGGGATCTGGAAGAAGCTGCCTATTCCTCCATAGCTACACAAGCTGCAGAGCCTCCACAACCACAAGCAGGGAAAAGGCGTCACGCACAGAAGGGGACAGGACACACAAGCTGAACGTAACTGCGGGAAGAGCTTTCGGACGGTGGGTTTCCTTCCGTCGTGGGAGGGACAAAGGCAGGTCTGTGTTCAAACACGAACTGGCCAAGTCAGATGTTTTCTCCATCGGATCTACTTCCTCTAGAAGTAATCACGTCCTGCGGTCACGACACACAACGCTTTCTGAGGGACAGAGAAGCTGGTAGAGCTGAAAGGGATAAACAGCATCCGGTGGCATCAGACTACATGATGATATGTACCTTTAATAAGGGCAGCAACAGGTGCAAACTGCACTGACGTGGTCCCTTCCGTGCGACAGAATCACTTAAAGAATCCGTCTCCAACTGACAGGCGCCTTCGTACGGGTGACAAACGTTTGCATTCATTTTTGATGTCTTAGGTGCTTGGCTGGTCCATAACATAAACCTAGTTTTTGATTATGTATCCTTTGGGCATTCTAGCAATCAAAGGGATATTACCAGAGTAAATTAAAAAAAAAAAAATAGCTATGCTCTTAACCCATAGATAACAAAAACGCCGCCTAAGGCGTGGGATTGTAATTGCGGAGAAAGCACACCTTGCTAAAACAGGAAAATGAAGGCCAGGAGTCAGAGATTGCTAAGTTAGCTGTGAGAGTCTTGGCAAAAATGATAAATAATAAGTCAAACCAAATAATAACAATCTACTTGTTCTTTTGAGAAATATACTCACCGAAAGCCCATGTTGTCGTGTTGCAGAGTTGTTCCCACCACTGCTCATCGTTTGCAGATCCCTCACAGTGTACACTGTACCTCATCTCTCACACCATAACAGAAGAGGGCAAGTTCGGATACTGGCCCAAGTCACTATTAATTCTCACCTCATTATTGTTCGCTCCGAGACCTCTAGAAATCCTTTTAAAACAAAGCTACGTGTCCTTCCTTAGAATATGGTCAGCCATAGCTGCATTTCTCCGTCAGAACAAACCCTGAGGGCTTCACCGTGACATCAACGTCCTAACAGAATCAAGTTCAGACACATCTGTCCTTGCTCTCCCATCTCAGACTTCAGCCAGCCAGGCTAGAAGGCCAAGATGCCCTGGCGGATTCCCAGGCCCTACGAGAAACCAAAAGCACCAGGCTGAAGGAAGCTGGCTGTCCTCCTCCCTATGTCAACCACCCCCTCTAGTTGATGGGACAGTAACTTGCATGGAAAATAGACCTGCCATGG
>PVHY01004967.1:54310-88078 GCA_004024945.1 Uropsilus gracilis
GGGGGGGGGGGGGGGGGGGGGGGGGGGGGGGAGGATAGGCTCGCCGGCATGCTGGTCAGTGTTCTTCAAGAATGAACAGAAGATCAAATTGGTGGGACCGAATGGGACAAATGATGTCAGGGAAGCAGACGGAACGTTCTAAACAGCAGGATGGGGCTGTATCTAAAGTCTTTTGTCTAAAGCTAAAGAAAACTAGGGAAACTAGGAGTCAGAGAGAATTCAAATTTCTAACAGGGAGAGTGGTAGCCAGGAGAAATGACAAGGAAATCCGTGACACTTATTCTTCCATACCCGATCATCAGCAAGCCCTTGCAGGCATACCTACAGCTTGACGCCATAGCAACTATGCCCACCTAGCAGTGTTTTTTGTTTGTTTTTTTAAGAACCACTAACATGCTACACATTCTGTCAACGCCATTTCCTAGTCTAAAACTCTGGCCCCAAATAGCACACAATTTATCAAAATACAACTGGTGCTGCTTTTTGTAATTTCTAGGGGGAAAAGAGTGAAATCTAACTGTACTTGAGGGAAAAATATAATTACTTCATATAATTAATTACTTTTCTACAGCAGCAACTGTGACAATTACTCATTCGACGAACGTCTAATCACATTGCAGAAACTTCTTCCAAGTACTTAACTCCCAGCACAGGCAGGGAGGCTGCGACAGGTTCATCCTATAGAGGACGGATAAAGTGTCATGTTGATATGGCTTTTGCAATCCTTGACGCCCCTGTTCTTTAAGAATTAAAGATCGGCTCTTAGTCCAGCTGTTGACTCTTAAATGCCCACAAAGTCTCCGGCATGAAAAAATATCCTTTCTCTATGTATGTGGGAAAAAAATGGCTCCAAGCCCCACCCCACAAAGAGCAGATGATTTGTTCTGGCTGTCCACACATTTCTGATTGTGCACTGGTGGTTAGTCACATCCTATCTTGTCCCAAAGCTCTAGTTTCCCCAAATTCCTAATTTTACCCAGGAAGATTTTCACTAAAGAAAGAAGATTTTCACTAAAGAATTAAAATTCTTTCTGAAGGAAACAAACACATTGCATGGTACATCATATATACACATGCATATATATGCATGCATTTATGTGTGCATGCCTGCCTATATACACACATGCATGCATGTATGGATACATGATACAAATAGCAAACAGTTCTTATGCCTCGGCTTCTGCACACTACCATTTGGACAGTGATTATATATGGAATATGTCCTGAAGTTCAGCATAACTGGCTGACACAGAGGGAAGGTTAGTAGTCCTGGAACTTCGTGCCTAGCTGAGAAGCAACTTGGGTTCCTGCCCTGTTTCTCTGTCTTTCTTCTCTGCCTTTTCCTTTAGCAATCCCAAAATGCCTACCCTTTGTTAGGCAGGACCGTTCAGCGTCTTCTGTTTCTCAACACTTGGCCAGTTGTAGGCATGTTCTCAAAAACCAAACAGTCTATCAAAGTATTTTGCTAACACACCAATTCTATTTTGTTGAGAGTTCGGTTACTGTTTTTACAACTGATTGTTACTTTTTATTTCTTTTGCAGTTCTTCCTTAAGCAAAGTCTGTGTTAACTCCAGATGACTTCCCAATTGAGAAGATGCAGGCATTTAACATCTACGCGGTGGTGCATACCATTGAATGGGCAGAGTGCAAGCTCTTTACCAGAGATGACATGGTTTTACAGACATGTTATGAACATGCATGTGATTACTTTTCCAGTCCATATCCTGCTACTTTCAATGAGCAGATATGTTTGAGGGTCTAAAGCATATGCTACTCTTCAGCAAAGAAGTTTATTTCAAACCTTTTGGTTTTTAGGGCTCTCTAAATTTTGAAAAACTATTCAGGACCTCCGAGAATAACACTTTAGCAATATCCACTTACATTTTTTTAACCTGTTATATGAAATTAAGAGAACGTAAAAGTATACTTTAATTTATTAAAAATGGCAATTAAACCCTCGATGGACTGCTTCGGCAATAAATAAATGTCAGTTATATTCCTGGGGGTGGGAACCCATTTAGCTTTTATAAAATATGTGTCAAGTCTACAAACTTGAGGCACGGTTTGTCTGCCATCCCTTTATACCATGGCTCCATGAAGAAGTGAGTGATGAGTTAGCCTTAGAATCGTCAAACAATTGCATCGTCATCAACAGAGACACCAGATTTTAAACAGCATTTAGTACTATTTGGTGCTGGCTACCATGAGCCGCGGCGCTGGCATTCTCCTGCGCGTTGCTTCTGTTCCATTGGTAAAACCGTCAAGGTAGAGGAAGGGGTCAGCAATATGTGCATGCGATGGTGACAATAGCTACGATGCCGTGAACCTCGGCAGGAGCTCTAAGAGTCTGCCCTCTGTGCCCCACACTTTGAGAAGTTCAGTACGAGAAGTGCAGCAGCAGCCGAGGACAGTGTGTCTAAGACATAGCAAGTTGGGGGAAGCAGCATGGTTATTTTTTGCAAGCAGATGAATATTAAAGCGATTTTAGGGCGAAGAGCAAATGAGCCGGTAACACACCATGTCGCTTTCCCTGAAGAGAGAACAAAACTGAGATAACTCAGCATTCAGTTTCAGAATTAACAGCTGAAAACTGAAAGCAATAGTTGGAGCAACTCAGCACAGACCACTCGGTGTAGAAATCGCACCTTTCTCACGAACGCCTTCAACACAGGTAAACAATTCTTTGGCCTATTTCACGAGATTAACTTTAAGATCATTGTTATTACTCACTGCCAAAGTGAATTAACATAGTGGGAACCTTTGGGAATTGATCCATCACTGTAAAAGTTTTCAAGATGGCAGCGTCATCTTTAAATGTTTTGGAAATAACAACCGAAGGACTGTCCAGACCTTGTTTGGAATACACAGCCACAGTAGTCATCATGGGTATGCGGAATATTCTAGTTAGTCCTATTTTATTTATTACACTAAGAAATATTTTTTTATTTTCTCTTTCAAAAGGGAAAAAAATGATCTGCCACTCATGTTTTTTAATTAAAAGAAAATCATAACGTTCTGTAACAAACTACTGTCTTGACATAAGTCACAGCAAAGAGCCTAGTAGAAACATAAACGTCACAGCTTCTGCACATTAATCTCATAAAAACATCTATTTGTTCTGGATTCCGTGCTTCCTCCAAACATTAAGATTAATCATTTGTACATCTGCAAGCCACAGTCTCTCAATTTATTTCCCTAACTCTGAAGAGCCCGTTCGGAGCATATGGTTATGGGATAGGAGGGGAACCGGGCAAGAATCGTCACGAATCTGTGTCACGCACCAACGGATACCAACAGGCAGAGCTAGGGATGGCAGGACGCTTCTCTCTGCTGTGGTGTGCTTTTCTCTTCCTGCCAGTCCCACACCCTCAACTGCCAGCCAGTCAGCCACCTCGCAGCCTCAGAGGATGAGCCCCGAGTGGGTGGTCCGTGTCGCTGCTTGAGCGCGTAGCATCCAGGGCATGAGGCTCAGTGCGGCGTGGGGCTCTTTAAAGGGTGGTGGTGTCAGTGCAAGGCCACCAGGAGGTGTGGGCATCAACAGGGAGGGCGTGGCGATGCAACCAGATCGAATGCGTCCATAAGAGGGACGCAGAAGCTTTCGCTCCGATTACTGATTTCCAGCATCTCCTGTGAGCTGTCCCTCCCCGGTCCTGGCTGGCATTCGCAGCGGGCACCCGGCTCTCCAGGCACAGCTAAGGTGGCAGAGAAGACGTGCTGGACAGCGGTGACGCATTTCTGCAGCCACGATCTCCGCCTCTGACTGGACCCAAGCTTCAACCTTTCGTCCCTTTCATTGTCCCCCGGCCCGGGTTTGCCCAGTGGTGAGGAGATCGGGCGAATCACAGGCGTGATTTTCCCTTCCCCCCCCCGGAGACACCTCTTGCTGCTGTTGGGAAGCTAAGAGACTAGAGACCCCGCTGACTGACTTGCCTGGCCCAGCTCGGAGCCAGCCACCGAGGCTGTCTGCCGGGCAGATGTGCAGATGCTGGGTCTCACACGATGGCTCTTTGGATGATCCCCGCCCAGCCTGCCGCCCTGGTCCCAGAGAAGGCAGCCGACTTGCTCTGGTTCCATGCCGATCGCCCTTGCCAGCCTATCTCAAAGGGCACCTAGGGGCGTGCTCTCCTTATGTTCCTAAGGGCATCTGCTCCTGTCAGACAGCGCTGACTGGAGCCCAGCAGAATGGTTCAAGCTCGGCCATCTCTACAGGATAAACCTTTATTCTGCCAAAGGCTGGGAGTCAGCGTAGCCTCCGCGACCCTCAATCTCATTCGGTCTTCAGGGATTGCTCTTGGCAATGGGGCCGGCGTCCATGGCTGAGACCACTTTGCCACCCACACTCAAAACTAAGCGTGTCCCCAGCATGCCCGCCTTCATCATGCTCTCAGGCTCGGACACCCGAGCTTCCCCAGGTGGGAAATAGTTAGCTGTGGAGTGGAAAACGGGCCCCTTCTTCCCGCAGACAGCCAGTGGTTTCCTTTTGCCTCCTGAAAGGAAGCGCTTCTGATGCCTGTTAGGAAACTGCTTACAGGATGTTCAACTGAACAGACTTGCTTCACAGAAGGGAATCAACTGAGTTCATTACATGACTATTTTATAATCAGGCCCACTTTATCATTTATAAAACCCCTTTGGCTGGAATCCAAACCCAGGGTCTGCTAGTTTATGTTCTATAAAGAGAAATCCTAATGCATTAGTTTTCTCCTAAATTCTTGCTTTTATTTGACAACGATGGCAATTTGTTTCTAAAATTCAGTATTACGTGATATTTTGTCTTCTTTATTTTCAAACTAGTCTCCTGTTTGGCTCTACTCTTCTTCCAGACGCTGGCTCAAAACAACAGACAGAAGAATCTTTTTTTTCCCCTCTCCTTTTTCATCCGCATATCCACTAGGATCATGCATGTACCTATATATTGTTTCTAACTTCCATCCTTTCCAGTCTCATTTCTTCTGTCTTTATTGCTTCACCATTCTCTAATTTGGTGAGTCTCTATTACTGAAAGTCCTTTCTTATTACTATATATGTATATAGTATATCTTATATGTATATGGTATATCTAAGTTATGGATATTACATATATAGTATATATATATAAGATATATGTGTGTGTATATATACACATATAAACTTGTATTTCTTAAAGTTCAACATATAGAACCATAGATCTAAGAATTGGGGGAAAACACATATCTCATCTGACTGAGCAAGCAAACCCTCTGGTGCTAAAATTATCTCACATTATGATCTTTTAGTTCACGCTTGAACTTGAACTTTCTTTCTAGAGACCTGACAGTTCTCCTGAGATAGAGTCAGTTCTATCATTGGGGAGTTCTGGCTGCTGAGAACGATCTTTTTAGACAAATTAATTTTAACCTCTCACTTTCCTATACTTTGATTGCTTTGTCCCTTTGGATTTTTTCATGGGAAGATTAAAGTGCTTATAAGTGACAAACTTTTAGCTATTTAAAGATGGCAGTTGAATGTAGTATTAAACTTTGGAAAATCTCTTTTGAGCTGAGACTCCTGTTTTCCACATGACAATTCTTCCTCGCTATGGGAAAAATCAGTGAAATACCTCACTAAGAGAGCAGAAAACTGAAAGTTACATCTCTGTATGATGGAGTAAGAACAAACACTTTTTTTTAAGTTTTTAATATCTTATTCTACTTCGTAAAATTATACTTGCTATTAAAGAATGTACAAAGGCTAGCTCTTAAAATGTCTGAAATAAAGGGGACAATTTACAGTTAAAAGTCATTACCACTGTTCTGGATACTAAACAGGAACTCTGTGAAATGTGACCCAGGATGGACATCTAGATAAATCAATCAATCAATACATCAATAAAAAAATTTTAAAAATAAAATAAAAAACTAAACTTTTTGTGTATTCCTTCTAAGGCATCTAGACCTTGGCGTTCTGACTATTCTGCTCCTTGGTTTACGAAAAGCACTTGATTAATTCAGGAAGATCTTGCAAGAAGGGAATCCCATGTGAATCTTTGGCAAATTTCCCTTCCGCATCAGCCCAATCTTTCATTTAGTTCCTATTCCTTCAGTGTCTTTGTCATTCTGATTACAGTGTGGTTTCAATTCTCCTCAGCACTTTGCTCTCTCTCTCTCTGCTGAGCACATTCTTCTCACCAAGACATGGTTAACCTGGAACAAAGGACCACAGTCTTTGCCACCAGGAGGCATGCAGGCCAGCTCTAACCTCTTCCTCCTTCCTGACATTACAGTTCAGTGGAGGCCATGTTAGCTTGCTGCTAGGAAGCTCCCGCCTCTCCCGACTCATCATGAAGGCAGTAAACACACCCTGAATAGATGAGACTGCATGCTGGTCCTCCACAATGAACACCTGAAACCTACTTCATGCTATAGTGCAGAGGTTCTACAACTAGAACACAATCATTGCGTCCACCTTTCTTCTACACGACTTCGGTCGCTGCTATCTACTCTCTTACTTACTTTCGGGCCCCAGTGCTATACTGCACTGTCAGTAACATGTCCAGTATGATGCGCTAACAGGTTTTCATGTTGCATTTCTCCTCTGCGAATATTGTGTTCTCTTCATCGCTCATCTAGCTCAGCCCGTTGCTCTCTTGCCATATTGTCTGTATCAACCAACACAGGTTCCTCTGATCGTCCTCTACCTGGTTCTTCTTTAAACACAGGAAACCACTTGAGGATGCTGGCATTTGCCTGCCTCTGCCTCTTCAAACACTTCTACATTTCTGACTACCTTAAGATCCAGCTATTCCACTCCAGGAAATCTACCCAAAGGACAGAAACAAAACAAAACCAAACTAAAAACACTAATTAGAAAAGAAGCCGGCACTTCTGTGTTTACCGCAGTGTTATTTATAACAGCCAAGACATGGAAACGACCTAGATGCTCCCAAGTGGACGGATGGCTCAAACAAGCTGTGGTTTATTTACAGCACGGAGCATGACTCAGTAATGAAAAAAGACAAACCCATGTCATTTGCCGCAACTAGCAAGGGACAGGAAAGAATTGGTCAGAAGGAAACAGATAAAAGCTGGGTCGTCTCATTTACCAATCATCTACAGAGCAACCAAGGAGAGGTTAAGAGTCAAAAACTAGCAACTGATCATAGAAATAAAGCGTGCCGCAAAAGAGGGGTGTGCCAAACAGAGGAGGGAGGAACATGGGGAATATGGTGGTGACAGCTCACAGATGACGTGGTGGCGGAAGAACTAAGGGGATTCAGGGATGGAAGAAAAAAATAATTAATTGACTAAAAAACCCTCCACATTCACACAGTTTATTGTCCAAGGTCGGCAGCTGTTTACTCAGAGAACTCTTTAAAGGGAGTGTTCTTCTTCACCATTCTATGTTAACTATACCTTACTATCCCAATCACCACCACGGCTCATTATCTGTTTCATTTTAGTTGACTGAGTGGGATGGATCCCTATCAGACCCTAAATTATTACTTTTTTTTCTTTCTTTGTTTTTTCTGAGTTTTTTATATATTTATATAAAAATATAAAATATAAAAATATATAATATTATATATTATATATAAAAATATAAATATATATATAAATATAAAAACATATAATATTATATATTTTATATATATATATAAATATATATACTATATATATATAAGTATATATATATATATATATATATATATATATATATATATATATACTCTACAGTTTGGGTCCACAAGCACGAATATTTTCACCAATCTTGTACACTGATGTTTCTTTAGTGGCTAGACTGATATACAGTAGACATTAAATTAATATTTGTTAAATGAACACATTGAATAGACTGGAAGATACTTGGAATGTATTAGGCCGATGAGACTGGCAGTGAAAATATTTTTAAGTATCTTTTAGCTCTATAATCTCTATACCTGATACACATTATCTTTGGCAAGTCAAGTCCACATTATATACTAACACACACAGATAAACTAAGTCTGCCCAGAACCTTTTATCCACAGTCTGTTTCAGAAGGCAGACAGCCATAAATGAAACAAATGCTGCCTCTCCAGTTCCACTGAACCCCATTTTCATTCAGCTAGTTCTAATGCACTATGACACATGAGATTTCTTTCAGTATTTCCATCCTAAACAACTATAGAATGTATTCATAGCCAAGGAGAGAAGGCCCTTTCTCCCTACATTTCTTCTATAGTTCAACTGTGTTCCATTTTCTCGGAAATTTAATAAATGTTACTGTCCATTTTATATGCAGAATAGGTGTTTCTTTGGGCTCATGAGATACAGAATAATGGTTACTTTTTTACTGTTAATTTACTCAAACTGCAACTTAGAGACAGAGCCCAGACACTGAAGCCATAGCCATCGCTCAGCAACAAAACAGCCATCGCAATAAATAATCGTATTTCACAGTGGCCTGACGACCGTAGATATGTAAGTGATAGTGTGAATATTTGTTCACAAGTTCTCAGGGACACACGGCCACTGTGAACTTTTCAGTCTTCACTTCATAATTAGAATAAGCAAACCAGTGCACATGACGACTGGCTGTATCAGTAAAGCTGTCTCATTATTTCAAATAACCATGCAGATAAGACTCAGTCCAATTTAAAAAGCAGTAACAACCACAGTACTTCCGAGATTTCCTGACACTTTGATATACACCACTTGCTCTTTTTCATACTCCAGCAGTAAAATATTGTAATACTTTTTATTGTAGAGAAATAACATTTAGCTGAGCTAATAAATTCGATAATTATCTCTTTAATTTCCAAAACATCGAGAACACATATTTACTTTCTTCCTTTTCTTTTTTTTTTCTCTCCAGTATGCTGAATCAAGCTGTCTTTTAGCCAATGGTTTAATTTTCTATCGCTCCAGGAGTTGCTGACAATTATAGATATCTTTTAAGATTTTCTTAGACTTAGAGATAAACATAACAAACACGACTCACTAAATTCGGTTGACCCCCCCTCCCCTGCTGACAAGGAGGAATTAAATTGTCTTCTGATTAATTACATGTCTAATACCACCAGCGCGCAGCTGATAAGAGCCAACTTGAGTGCCACTGAGGTAGGTTCCATTGTCATCATGGCTTCCTGGGGGAAATGATACAATGTGCACAGACATAATTTCAAAATGATCATGCCGCAGCCATAATCCATTTCTCTTTCTCCACTGCAGAAAGGCAGTCAGGTTTACCATCGTCAGACACCTGTTTCCTTTAACACTTCTGTTTTCATTTTCCTTTGAAAGTTCCAAGGCTGCACTAATAGCTGGCAGTGACAGAGTTCCATGCTATTTACCATACTGCCACCGAGGAGGAGGAGGAGAGTATTTGTATAAGCTTATCAATGACAGACACTCTCTGTTCAATGGTATATCATCCACTTGGCAGAAGAAACAGACTGTCACCTGTCCCATAAAATGGATTCAACCCGATGGGGGAGAATGGGGTCAGAGTAGAGAGGAAAATGCCTCTTTTAAAATTGTTTTTCTGAAACAATAGAGCTTGCATCAGAAGCAACTGACAGTAATTCGGGAGAAAATAACTAGATGTACTTACGTCGCAAGGTCAGTTATCGCTGAGCTAAAGGATTTCCTCACTTGTCTCATGCGCGTAGTATTTAGTGCTCTGAAAGCATCGCCATGGGGACAGTCTTCTCCATTATTCTCCATTAGACACCATCCCCATCTCTGTGGAGCTGGTGAGGTGAAACCCATGGAACCCTGTTCTTGACAATAGCCAACAGTATTTTACCACTCCACGTACGAGAACTGGCTCACACAATGTCTAAATTCTCCCTAGTCTAAGATTTATAAACTTTAGAAATATTTGGTTCAGTTTAGGAGGTATACAGACACCTCTAGCTTTAATCAATTCAGTTAAATGTTACCCTTAAGTGTATAACTTTGGGAAATAGATAAGCATATTTGTAATGTTGGAAAACACAGGCTGGTGATGGGGACTACAAATTGAATACCTTTCAAAGCTCTTCAAACAGGTGATGGTATGTTGCTCAACCTAGTAGTGACTGTTTTAAAGCCTATTCTGATAATTCCTATTACCAGGTTAAGATTTGTATAGAACAATTTTTAACAAGTACTATCTCACTAATCTCAGCGTTCTATCAGATTGTTCATTGAATTTCACAGTAAGAAACCTGTTTGCAATAAATATTATTGTAACACATATCTCTAATCAAGATGAGCCTTAATAAGACTTCTATTTTAAACAGGTTAGAATAATTACTAAACACATTTTAAAAGGAGCATGATGATTAAAAAGTCGAAATGAATAGACTACAGTCATTTAAAGCTTTTAGTTCTGTTGCTATTGTTTGTTTATTTAAACAAATTCAATAGAGACTGAATGAAAAGAATTCATAAATAGTCAGGAAATGTCAGCAAAGTTATTTATACATTCAAAGAAGGTACATCCTGAACTATATTGTTTCCTCCCAATTGCTACATTCACATATATTTGGAGGATAACATATCCTTGGAGAATCATTGTTAGAGAAAATAATGGCATGGATTTTGACACAGTAGACATTGAAATATTGATGCATTTTGTCACTTACAAATTGATAACTAGGCTAAAATAATCGTGATTCCTTCCCCGATTAATTCCACATTCTATATTGAAAAGCTTAGATTCCACCGAAGTTAATAAATTTCATATTGCTGGAAATATTATTGATCTGTACCAATGATGCTGTTAAACTCAGCTAATGGGTTTAGCTAATACTGCTTTCTCTGCCAGGGTGTCTGCAAACAGGACATAGAAAAATATCCCATTTTCCTTACTATAAACTAAAATAGGATTGTTGTCATTTGCAGGTACACATTTGTGGACATAAATAAATGGCAGCGCTCAACACTGGATGCAAATCTTCCTTACTACTTCACCTAGATAATCTTAAGAGGTAAGACTGAGACAGATAAGGTGCACGTATTTAATATGTGCACTTGATAAGTCTGGACGTAAATACATATGCAAGGAGCCATCACTGTGATGTATGCCAAAAACATATTATCTCTAGAAACCTTTCACAGCTCTCTTTTCTAATTTATTATTGCTAATCGTAAAAGACTACTTTTATAAGTTCACTAGAAATAAGACCTACTAAGCAAACATTTACCTGAACCTCTTACATCGTTTCAGTTACAGAAGATGTATAAGTCCTAGAGAGACGCAGGTCTGTTCACCGCCATGCCCAGGTCAAAAACAAACCCTTTGCAATGTGCTTTCCCAACTACTCTCCATGAGAGGCAGAATCTATTTTTCCACAACTTGAGTCTGTTCTCTGCTAATATTTATGAAAACATTAGCAAGCATGATAACCATTTCTCCAAGCTAGTAATTCTGAAATCATTACATAAGGACCTGCACAATTAAGTCAGTGAATTAAGTCACTTTGGGAGCGGGAGGTTACAGATAACCAGGAGAAGGACAGAACGATCCACGTGGTGATGGGTAAGAGTTGGAAATGTCATGACACAGAAAGAACATCAAATGTGCCATGACTTCTAGCTTAATTACCAGCATTATTTGTACTAGTAACCAACACACTGTACTACATAGGTCCTGGCACATGATACAGACAACTTAAGGTAACAACCAGAGGAAAAAAATAAACCTCAAGTAAAAAATAATAAAGTATATATTGAACGTTACCATGCAGCAAAAATGGCAGAAAAGTGTTTGTCTCTCCAGAATAATTTGATAGAATAAAGATGAAGTGAGTAAAATCTGTGAATTAGCCTTGATAAAAAATCTTTCATGTAACTAATCAATTTCATTCCACACATTTATCTGCAGGGGAGATGAACTAGTTCTTAGAAAATAACACACGTGTCATAATACATGCAGATGACTAACAATCCCTATGTAAAATGCAGCAATGTCTTTTGCTTTCAAAGTTTCTTTCCTATTTGCCTATAATATTCAAAAGGCAGTTCATTTCCAAACTCAGCCCACTGGTTCTATTTTCCAGCAGGTCATTTGCTCCATGGAAAGAGCAGCATCTGATTCCCTGATGAGCTGGAGACGCGGGGAATGAACTCCACTTCAGATTGGGCAGCGTATCTGTCTTTCCACAGCCACGCTGCACCATCCCCTTGGGAATGACTGTTAACAGGGGAAGGGAGTGTTGGCCAGGGTGAGAATATGAAAGGCTAGAGTGACCCTACAAACGCCTGCTCTCCTGCAACTCAGGGTCATCACATTTTCAAATAAAAGCAAGGACGGCAGTTACACTTGCATTTTAGATGAATGAAACTTAATGTCACTTGGCTCAGACGATTCTATACATATAAATAAAACAGTTATTTCCTATCTAGCTGAAATTCAAACTGCAGTGGACTTCTTGTATGCCCTCTTACACCCTCCTGCTATCCTGGCAATGTTTATCAGTACAAGAAGAAAACAATGAGAAGTTAAAAATGGACACATTGCGTCAGCAGGAAAGATAGTCCTAGTGCACACCAAGAAGATAAAACAAGAAAAAATAAGCCATAATATTGACAGACCAATGGTTTGCATTCCACTATCTTTAAAATTGCTCGCTTTTTAGGTTCACACAGATGTCTCTAGCCACACTGTACACAGGTCTTCTCCGGCTTGAATGCCTCTTCTTAAACTTGCTTTTTTTCTGTAAGCAAAACAGCACCTAACACCAATGCTACTAATGCTTTTCTTGCAAATACACTGGAGTTATATATTGAGATGCATCATGACTGAACCATGAGCTTACACCTGTACATACACACATTCTGTTGAATTCCACGCCAAGCTTTTGAGCCTAATGTAAGGTGCGAATGACTTTTCAGTATCTATAAGATTCGTACACAGTTGACACTATACCGCTAACACCTAACAACACACCATAGCGCTGAGTGAAATCTAATCACGCGGAGACATTGCCTATCTGAGCATGCGCATCACCATGGCCAGCTACATTCCTAAATCGAAACAGAAAAGCTCCTGACATCATAATTCTTAGCGCTGTGATAATATTATTCCAGCGACCACAAACAACTTTGCAGAATGAAAAAAAAAAAATCATTTCAAATCAAGATATACACAAAATCGATGAAAACCAATCAGGAAAGCTGAAAAGCAGGGAATCACATGTGTTACCCAAGGTCTTGGTGTGTATGTCCATGTAGTGTGTGTACCTGTGTCTTTAATAAAGACAGTGTGATCGCCTTTTAATGATGCTGTGTTTAAATGGTATATTTTAGCATTAAACTAGGATTTTTGTAGTAATCTGCTACTCTGATATTGGTTGAACAGATATACATATATATATTATATATAAACACGGACACATCTTTTAAAGGCTGGCGATGGTTAGATGGATACTCCTTTTGACATTTATTTCTTTCAAAGTTCTTTCTTGTATTGGCCTGAATATGACTATCCGCAATGCTAACAGCAATTCAGGCGTGGGCTTCTATTTCTTTTGTTGAACAGTGTGAGTGCTGAATTTCCGTGAACACGTGAGGCTATTTAGAAAGGCAGAACCTTAGATATTTCTGGGTCTAATATCAGACAAAGAACGCACCTGAAAGATGCCCGGTGGCCGACAGGAACAGGATGAGTTGCCAGGAAGAAGCCATCCTTGGCTACGAGGTTCCCAAGTCCAGTTGTGTCTAGCAGGCCTGGCGCGTCTTCATTCAAGAACGCCCTGTTGAGAGGAAGAACGGTTTTCAGACACAGAGGCAATGACGGTTTAAAAAAAAAAAATCAGCTCAAATATCACAGTAAAACTACTGATGACCTCTAGCACGAAGGTCAGGAGAGAAGACATCTCCGGCTATTGATAATAAAATCCCCGTTCAAATTTATTTACCACACCACACGCAAATCCATTCACACTTATTTATATCGAATGTTCCCTTGCAGATAATAAAACCATCAGGTTCTAATGGGAATGATTTTTCCTCACCGGGAATGTGTAATAGCTGTATTTATTACATTAGACAAATTATTGGACTAGAAAAATAGGGTGGAGGAACCAGCTCCATTAATATATACTCCCCTGGTCTAGAACATAACTAATGATCAGTTAACCGAGTGATTTTACACATTTTGCCTGCAGCTCATCGAAACCTCCGCAGGGAATTTTTCTCATTTAATTATTAATGTCAACTGCCTTTGTTTATAACTCCTGTGATTATCTGTACTGTGTTGTGTCCCTCCTTGGGTGAATTATTTTTCTCAGCAACTTTCACTCACTGGAACCTAAGGGAAATAAAGATTTTCATGAATATTTAACATATTTGTCTAATGCCATTTTACAGCAATAATCAGGTTCACGCATTAATAGCCTTTATTTTTCCTGATATGATACACATACAAAAAGAAAACCTGAGCACAACACTTGCTGTGAGAGCTTGACAGATGTGTATTCGAAATTCCAACCATAGACAAGCGATTTTCCAGTTCTCATTTATCAGTTACCAGTTTCATCCTTTGACCAAAGTGATTCAATCGAGAAACAATTGTAGAGTATTAATGATGTTTAAATAACAATTGCTTCTTGGCAACTGGCTCATCCCTATAGATTTAGCAGCTCGGATTCTCTCCTTTTAAAAAACATCTTAAAGGCATAAACACGCATTTCCTCCCTCGTTAAGCCATAATTTAGTGCAGTTATTACCCAGAAGGAAATCCCTGAATGATATTAATTCCTCTTTATTTCTATTCTTATCACTTTAGTCCTGATCGTCGTTTTAATTATGTGGTCGCAGATCGGGAAAGGAGAACTGGAAGAGTTAATAGTGGTAGCTCATCGCTGCTCCCTTCAAAAAAAGACACTTTTATACCATCTTTTTTCCCAAGTAAATATCAGCAGTGAATAAAGTGTGATGCCCAAGAATGACCTTCTCATTATTTTCCTTCTATTTAAAGCATTTTGTCGCGTACAGACTGCTCTTATTAGGAGAAGAAAAGCGCCACGTCACACATGACAAGTGACCCGGAGGTGCGGGTGCCACAGCTCTGCCCCACGAGAGCTGCCCAGTGCGCTGGGACACGCACTTGCCCACGGAGGGGTGGGCGTGGCAACTGGCCGCGAGCCTGGGGGTCAGCAAGGGACAGTGGGGAGGACAGGGGACTCTCACTATGGGTTCATGGAAGGTAGCCCTGAGAAGATGGCCGTTAGGCTCAACATGGTTTCAGCAAGCAACGGTGGAACGTTCCAGATGTGTCTGTCCTGGGCAGTTTTCAGCACTTGAACACACACCGTAAAGTGACTTTTATGATGCAATGAGCCTCTTTTCATGGTAAGATCTCTTCCACTTGGGATGCGCACACATGCACATAGGGTCATTTCCAAGCGTCAGTGTTTAGTCCTTGGGGCTTAGAAACACACACAAACACTAACAGTCTTCTCCAAAGCTCCTGTTTTCACTCTAAAATGCATTCTCCCACCGTTTCTTTCTGTTGAGTAGACCTAGTGTCACTTGCTGTATAACAACAGATCCTCTTTGCAGCTTACGCTATCTTTAGTTATAAAGCAAGATCCCCTACCATTTGGCCGCCCTTGCTAGTCACACGGCGGCAAGCAGAATTAGATTTTTCAAACCTAAATCTCGCTGGATTAATTTTCTGTTTCAGTGCTTGACTCTTGAAATAAGACCCAAACTCCTATGCAGTCTAGTAGATAACTTCATAGATAATTTGCTCCCCACCTTTCTAAACTCATCTTCTTGCAGCCTAGACTCCACTTCCAACACACTGGCTCTCTCGCTCCTTGCATCTGAGACGTAGTCACTGTTCCCCTAAACTGGACTTGTTCACAGTCAGTTTTTTTTTACAGAATATAGAATCTAAATCATGAAAGACTCTGCTTCTAAGACCTTAAAGTTCTCACTAAAACAGCAGGGTGCCTTTTCCTGCTTGTCTTGTCACTGCTTTTCCTGACACTGTCACCCTTTTTTAGCAATCATCAGTGCTCAATGCTACGTTCTTTATTAATTTATCAATGAATTACCTGCTTCTCCTAAGATGTGATATCCATAAAAAACAAAACCTCTTGTTTGTTCATCTTTGCTGGCCCAGAATCTAGATCCCTGCCTGATTTTTGTAGCTACTCAACTCTGAGTCTTACTGAATCCACTGCCATCCCTGGTAGCCAAATGACTTTGCAGAAGATCTTATAAAAAGAAAACTGGTTTTCGTAACACCAGTACCAGCTGCCACCGTCTCATCTCTGAGCCAGGCACTGAGGAAAACCCCTTACCTGTGGAAGCTCACTGCCTTGCCATGTATTGTTGATGAAGGCAACATATACAAGACAACACCGCTAGTAAAAGGCAGAACTGGACTAATAAGAATAATGTTGCTTTAAACTCCATCATCAATTAGACACCTCCACTCTGATCTGGATAGAATCCTCTATAAAACCCCTGACACAGTTGGGACTGGAATTGAGTGAATAACAAATCATTTTAAAAACCATAAGCACATATTTTATATGTTGTCATCAGAATAATACCTAACTCTGTATTCTCTGACTAATCATGTTGTATAATACCTTCTTCTCTGATTATAAATTTTCTCTGGAATATGGGGGAAAGTATGCAGCAAATATTTAAGAAGAAACAGTATTACAGACATAGACAAATGGATGGGAATTATGAAAGGAAGGTAAAGGCAATGGAGAACAGAGTAAGAACACCATATATATTTAACTGGATGCCTAGAAAGAGAATGGGGTGAAACAATATGTGAAAAAAATAAATAACTGTCAAAATATTCCTGAACTGATTAATTGACCAGTTTTACCATTCAGGAAGATCAGCAGAAGCAAGAAGTATGACTACTAGACAAACCCGAGTGACAATGTGCCCACCAAAGACAAAAAATCAGAGAGAACAAGAGAAATGAATTAAAGGGCATGGAAATCAGCTCTTCACTACTTCATATGAGCAATTACCTCTGGAATATGGGGGAAAGCATGCAGCAAATACTTAAGAAGAAACAGTACTACAGACAGACAAATGGATGGGAATTACAAAAGGAAGGTGAAAGTACGTTATTCCAACCTGACAAGGTCGGAATAACGTGCTGGTAAGAAACAGCTATGAACCTCTGTTCTACGTCCAGTCAAAACTGATGGAAAGGAAAAGAGTGAGCTGGAGTTCTCCCTTCTCAACAAAACACCGAGAGGTCAACTCCAGCTAACAAAGCTGGAGACATCAGAATTTGTCAAAGAATTTTTGTCATGAAAAACAATAAATGTCACGCATCAGCCCGATGGGGAAATGCAACTGCAGAGAGAAACACCAAGAAGAATAAAGGGGACATGACAAAAGCTAACGCAACCTCCCGTCTACAACAGGAACTTATTGAAGGGCTTTACCTATAGGAACTCTACACAGGCAACGCTACGCGACAAACCCAAGATTCTCATTTCAAATCTAGAGACACAAAGCAACGTACAGACGAGACCGACCCAGCCAGCCCCAGAATCTGGAGGAATAAGTGAGGGTGCCCAGAGGGGAACAGCAGGGTGGGGGACCGTGGTGGCCCACGCTGGACTGTGGGTGTCCTGGAGGTGAGTCTGGTGTGGTGACCCCAAGCCAAGCCAAGGTGACTTCGACTTAAGCATCATTTAAAAATGGAGATAAGCGGGCGGGGAGTGGAGGTGATGGTGTTGGGTGACCCCCAGGGACTGAAATGATGTAAAAGTAAAAATAATAATAATAATAAAGCAGATATTGGTAAAAAAAATGGAGATAAACACGGAGAAGAAAAAAGGCAAAAACAGAAATCAGAGAAATTAGAGCAAGCAAAATGTAGCGAAAGAACTATTTGTGTATAAGGAAAGGAGAATGAAGATACAGCATCTGTGGATCTGGAGAAAATCTAAAAACAGAGATACACAAGCAACTGTAAAGGTACATTTTGTGAGACTAAGAAAGAGCATAAGGAGCTGGATGGTGGTTATTCGATTTGAATAACTTCCTTGATTTTATTGTATATTTTAAGTGGTGATAGCAATAATGGAGGTTGTAGACCCGAAGAAAAATAAAGGTGATGGATCAGGTAGCATTTAAGATTTTCAGGTTGTACCTCTACTGAATAAACTTGGGATTTAAATCTAGATCATCTGGGTTAAGTCCCCTGGCCTGAAATTTCATAGCCTGAAAAACAAAATTAAACAAAAAAGAAAGCATGAGGGCCAGCTGTAGGAAAGGCTATTTTACGGAACAGTAATGATCATGTCTCATGAGGGAACAAGGTAAGTATCAATTAAAGATCCTGAAAATAGTAACACATGAATCAGAGTAGAATGACTCAAGTTAAATAGTGCAGCCGCTCATGTACATTTGGAAAGCAGGTAAAGGCACTATCAATTTTATAAAATAGCCATGTTAAATTTTATAGGTTAACTGCTAAAAAAGTAGACATGTGTCAGAAACTAAATCTATACTTATATTAAATTTTAACACCTCTTCTTTTAGGTCATGGAGGGAAATTTAAGTATTTAAGATGCCTGTGCACAGAGTTTACCCCACGTACAACTTACCACATCTTATAAAACAGAAATCTTAATTGTTCAGCCTGATGGTAAAGACACCCCAGTCTCACCCACACTGTGCACCTTGTCACATCTTCTACTACTTTTGCAAACCTAACTGTTGTTTTCTATCCTCCGTGAAGTGTGCAAACTAAGAATGGCCTGCTTGGAACTCACACGAGTTTCCACGTATATTAGTTTGCAGAGATGGCACCTCACTGCAACTCAAGGAGCACCTGAAGTCTCTGCAGGTCAGAATGTTGACTCACGGAAAGAGAGATCGATCAGCGTCACTGCATCCTGGAAATCAGGCCAGTGAGAACAGGTGTCCGGACGCACAAAATCAAACGAATTAACTAAATCCGTGTAAAACGTTTGAAGGGACCATTTCAGGTTCAGACTCTTTAGAACCAGGCAGTGGGAAGTGGCGATGATTACAATGAGCATCCAACTGTTTTCCCAGGAATTAGCCTCAGTCTTTGAGAGCGATATTCGAGACCTTGATCCCAAAGTGACGGGGTCCTTGAAATCCCCATTCTAAAATAATGCGCCATTGCCATGGTTCTAGCCATGGTTCCTGGCAAGAGAGGTGGAGACGTTTTATCTGGAATTTAATTTTCTTTTAATACATTTACATATGGGAATAGGATCTTTTCAAGACACTTAAAATAAGACTAATTGTGCACACTTAGTCTTGGTTAAATTCAGTTCTGAACGATTTATTTAAAATGTAAGCTATCTCCTTAGACAATAGGCATTCTGAACCATTATCTTCATCTGGCAGTTGATACCACAGGGGCCACGTTGCCTTTAAACAATGTCTTGTTACAGGCACATGGCGACACTGGGAACTACAGATAATTCCATGGTCATGTTTGGAACAGCTCATAGCAATGCCCTCGGGAACTGTAGACATCTCTGTTCTTCATTTCGACATTAAACCCTTTGACTGGAATATTCATATACCCTAAGGACAAGGAAAATGGAGCTGACAAAATACAACACACACACACACACCCCCACTAAATAAAACAAAAACTGGGGGACATACCACACATTCTATTGTATTGTGAAATATTGGGCAGCTCACTGGTGGAATTTAGTAGGGATAGGACCAGAATCTATGAATGTGGTCTATGTTGTTGGCAATGGACTTAAAAAGAAATATCAATGAGCGAGAAAAGACTACAGAAACACTGGGGGGTGGAGTCATTCCTCAAACTTTAGTATAAACGAGGACTATTGATTTTTTTCTTTACACAACAGCTTCTGAGAAATAATGCAGTAGGTGTTAGTAAGGAAAGCAAAGAACCTGGGTTTTGGGGAGAGGGAAGTCCCTGATACACCGCCTGTCTCTGCTTAGCTTCTCAGCCTGAGTCCTGTTGAGACAGTCTTCCTTCTCTCTCACTGCCATGTTGCTTCTTTTAATACATCCTTCAGAATTTCACAGAAAAATGTCTGAAAACTCAAAACAGACATCACAGTTTCCCTGCATTACTTCCTTTCAGTAGCTAAACCGATCTGCAAATCACTCATCTGCAGTCTCTTATCTCAAAATAAGTATTCAAAACAGTTCACAGAATTGTCACTATAAGCAAGTTATTAAAGCAAGATATGGACCGATTAGTTCTGCTCTTCACAACTGAATAATTCATAGGCGGGTGTGTCCACGCTTCTAGAACTTACCAGTACAGGGGGATTCAGAGCACAGTCAGGGCAGTGCATTTCCACCATATTATTTCAGGACCCATATGACTTCAGTTCCCATCACAAATGAACAGGTCGATCAGTTACCAGTGGCGTCTGGTAACTGAGAGAACGAGGAGTGCGATACGGAGACATGAAACTAATTCTTCATCGCCAGAAGGCGTGATGCTTAGTACTTAAGACATTTATACTTACTCTAGGCTACCCGACATCCTCACCATGTATTAAATAAAGACATTTTGCACCTTCGAGTCTAATGATAATTTGCATATTGTATATTTTATATTCAACTGGGCACTAAGCTATCACTTTAGTGTTTGTGGAAGACATTCTCAAACTGGATTTTCATAGAAATGAAATCAAGAAATCAGGGAAGGGAAAAATTTCAGAAGACTGATCTTGTAACCTGGGGGAAGAAGCGGACCATATACATCACAGCTCGTTTTTATGCAGTATGTGGAAATACAGACTCACAGTGGTTGCAAAGAGAGTCCATGCAACTCTTACCTCTTCACCCTGCTATGAACTGTGGGGGGCACTTTACAGAGCTTCTTCAGTGTCCATCAATTTCCATGTGCTCACCCGTTTATCGGTGTGCGTGTGAATGTGTGTGCAGTTTGTACAGCTTTATCACACATGTAGTTCCATGTAACTTGCCAACTAAATCAGGAGTCAGAGCTGCTCCATGATCACAGGCTCTGCCATGTTACCTTTGTAGCTCCCTCCACCATCCCACCCCTAGAAAACACGTGTCTCGGTGATTATAGTATTTCAAGAAGGTTCTGTGAATGGAATCATGGAGCAGGCAGTCATGTGAGATAGGCGTACCAGTCAGCACATCTTTTGTGATCCCTGTATGTCGTATGTATTCCCTTCTGCTGCTGAATTAGAATCTATGCTACACATTATTATTTTATTTATGTAATCACCCACTCACTGAAGAACCTTTGGATGGTTTCCAGATATTGTAAAATAAAGTGCTGCTAACACTGTTAGACAGTTGGGGGTGACAGTAAGCATGCAAGACTGCAATTACTGGTGTTGTCTGGTAAGTGCATCTGTAGATTTTAAAGAAAGAACAATCAAAGAAAGTCTCCACATGGAGAGGGGAGGAGGGAAAGGGAAGACAGAAAGAGACAGAGACACAGGGAACTTCTCTTATGTCTGTTTCTCTGTCAAACCCTCTTTATATCGTAACCATCAAATAGTAACTCTTTCACTCATTATAAAGTGCTGTTACCTCTAAATAAAGTGTGAGAACCAAAAGTAAGATAATTTTGGGTTAAGTATTTTCACCTGTTTACATTTCCTACTCATACCAGCTCTGTTCTGTATCTGAAGGACACCATTTCTCAAAGTTTTGTGTTGTCTCAGCCAAGTTTTGTGATTTTATCTGGCTACTTGTGACTCTTAAAACTTAAAAAAAAAAACATTGAATTTTTATAATGTCCGGTCTATCTTCACAAGACCATAGTTGCCCTGTTTTCTCCACAGAGTACCTAGACAATCTGTCATCGTTAGTTTTTATTGTATGAACTGTACCTCTAGTTTATATGGGTTTTAACAAAATTCTTTCAATAGCTGGTTGTTTCAGAATGTGTTAATAATAAGGTCTTCCATTTTGACGCGGCGTCTACAGTTTCATATATGCGATCTGGAAAAAACAACATGACGCAGGTATTTTTATATGCATCCACTGAGCGTTGTTCTGTTTAAACTCTTGCAACTTGCGCTTGTCATTTTTGAAGAGCTACTAGTCCTTGACAGATACATCTGATCAAAAAGTAAATCTAGCAAGGTTGGAGCTTAAACAAACTTGCCATCGCCAAGTGGAGAGAGATGGGGGAGCCAGCAAGGTCATCCGTCAGAAAAGCGCAAGCTGGTGTGTGGAGTGTTTCCAGAGACACATCCTGGAAACAGAAAGGACACGGCTTGGGAGACGGCCGTGCAGGGGCGGTGACTGGAACCTAAGCTGTGCTTTATATGTAACTAATGGAGCCTCATTTCACTCTTATCCGGGTGCTGCGCGACCCCAGGTTCTACTTCATTTGCAAAGTCCGTGCACTTCAACACACACAGGCTGCGAATCGGATGCGAGGGAGTCGTATTGAGGCGGTGGTCACAGAGGAGAGAGACCACTGCAAAGGTGCAGGGGAAAAGCCAACCAGCAACTAGTCAGCTCTGCAATTTAGACCAGCACCACAAAGAGCTCAAGTCAGGGGACGTGGGACAGGCGTCGGCAGGGACGGGAAGTTGGGCACCCCTTGCAGAGGTTGCTGCTCTCTGAGGGACCCGGTGCCCTCCAGACTCACCCTGGAGCGAAGCACTGCCGAGCTCTTACAAGAGGGGCTTTTCTGCCCAGCTTCAAGGGGAGCCACTGGCTGGTCTCGCAGGAACCGCCCCCGTGGCTGAGCCTGGTGAAGGACAAGGGTGATGCCCTCTCCGCCTAACGAGAGGCCCCCGTTGGTGGGCAGCGCTTCTCCACCAGAGGTGATGTTACCTGTCACCCCCAGGGACACCTGGCAGCATCTGGGAGGTATTTTCTGCTGTCGTAGCAGGGGGTCACCTCTGGCATTTAATGGGAAAGGCCGAGCGCATCATGCCATCCGGAGCATCGTCTTCAACGAGAGAGACTCATTGGAACACAGCTCTTTTGTCCAGGGCTGGGAGCTTTATTCCTGAAAAGTTGGTGGTGTTCTGTAAATAAATTTGGCGTTTTAATATCCAGTACATCGCTATATTATGTAAGCACGCAATCTGTAATCGTAGTTTCTGTTGCGGTGACGCTGGTCTCCATCATTACTTGTGCTTTAGACGTGCAAGGCCGTGTCCGGATGTTGTTCCTGCACAGCGCCCGCCGCCCAGACCCCCGCGCTCTATGCCCGCTGGATGTCCCAGCGCTGATACTGAGAGGCCCCGTCCTTGGCGCCACCGCCTCTGGCCGTGACCTGGGCACCACCCGCTCAATCTGCTTCCTTCCCCCTCGCGTTCCCACAGGGCTGAGCTGCAGGTGCTTCCTTCCCCTTCGCGTTCCCACAGGGCTGAGCTGCAGGCTTTGGAAAGCCTTCCCTGGCCCCCGTGCTCAGCGCTTACTGGCCATCAGCGACGTACCGCGTCTACACTCGACGCCAAGTGTGCAGTGTCCAGCGTCCACTCCGCGAGGGCATCACGCTGTCGCAGGTGGACCGTGTCACAGCACGACATGCGGTGACTGCTCTGTGCAGACGCAGAGCAGTTTCTGCGTCACTGGGAAGTGTGCAGGGCCCGCAGGGAAGCCGGTCAGTCGGTCCTTCGCTGACCTTAAATCCCCACGTCCAGGGCAGTTACTCCGTGCATGGAAGGGACGCGACTCTTCAGGTAAGGCTGGGCAGCGTCTGTTTGCCAACGGGGAGGAGGCACGAAGGCAGCTGAGGGGAAAGGGATGCTGATATCGTATTGGTGCTCACGCACTGGGACTAGCTTTGCCTGAAAGCAAAACGTCTCCTTTCGCAACAGTGGCTGCTGCTATTCGATGACAGAGTAAAATCTACGGCGTTGGAAGATGCTTCTAAATGAGCTGTGATTCGACCTTCCAAACTATCCTGACAAAACGTACAACCGATAGCAAAGCCACCCTCCGTCTTCGCAAAGGCCTGGCCGCACGTTTCTTTCCAGCATAGATGCTCCGGCCACATCCTCCACGAGCCTGCGTTCCTCGTGGAGAAGCTGCATCTGCGTGTCGCAGGGTCTGTGCTGATCCGCGCTGTTTCCACATGAGCCCCAGTCCTCGCCTAGAGTCCCTGCCCGCTGTGCTCAGTACTTGCTGGTGATCAGCGACGTGCAGGACCTACACAAGGCCGAGCTCGCCGTGTCCAGGGTTGCTAGTACCTACACTGACTCCGAACAAACTTCGAGCTCTTCCTTTCTGTCCGCTTCCTCCCACGCCCACACGGCCTGTCAGTCCTCTTAGTCTTCATTTCTTTGCTGCATCTCCAGCCTTGTAGCTTCTTGCCCCCCTTGGCGCCCCCAGTCACCGTGCACGGTGTTGCGCCTTTGTCACCCGTGCTTTACGTCCCAGGTCTAACCGACCTCACGGTCGTCTCCCAACGACGCGTCTGTCTCCTGATCTGAATTCGTGGCTCCGGGGAGGTGGAAGCTGTGTGTTATCCTCACTTGCTGCCCAGGTACACAGCGCAGCACCTGGCATGGCCGGACGCTAACACACGACCGCCTCAGCTGCATCACTGTCGCCTGGAAACAAAGCAGGAGCTGACAACCGTCAGGCGCGCCTCGAGGTCACAGTCATTGTCACCCATGCGTCGCACGCCCCCATTTTGGGTACTGGGGACTCACCACACCCTTCGTCATCATTAGTCCTTGGGTGTCCTGTATGCATGCTCCCGCTCTCAGATCCGTCTACACGGACGGCGTGGGCTGCAGACACCTTGTCTTTGCTCAAGGGCGACGCGTGCTGGGGAAGAGCTTTGCGGAAGAGGCTCCCGCTTTCCCCATCTGAGCTGAGAGAGCCCAGTGTCTCTCGCCGAAGCAGACTCTCCAGCTTCAGAAACACAGTGTGATGATCAGACCGGGAGGGTATACGTGCTAGTAATATATCATGAATACGGGTGAATTGGATCCAACCTCTAAATGAGTCACTTAGATATGGTTAGAACGGTGCAGTGATGGATGCTGAAATGATAGAAATGCTGATGCTGGACAAAGCACCTATAACCTTTTATAAAGCATTTAATACTTTCACTAAAGTAACTCAAACTGGAAAGTCTTTAAAGATTATGGTGAGAACATGAGACTTTGCAAAAACGGACATGAGACTTAAAACTGAGCTACTTGTATATGTTGTGAAGATTTTCTAACCACTTTGACACTTAGCTTTCTTATAGATAAATGAAAGTAGTGACTCTTAACAATATATATTACTTAGATTATTATGGTATTTAGATGAGACAAAGTAAAGTCAGCGTTATAAAAGGCATGTGACAAATGTCTATCCATCCTAATATACCTCTGTGTTTTTCAACTGAAGACTTAAGATTAAAAGAGCTGCTAGAAATAGTTAGAGGAAATTTAAGCCAATAACTTAAAACAATATAGCATGAATTTACAGTTTGAGCCACAGGGAGAAAATTAAACACTTGGTCTCAATTTTAACTTTGATCTTTCAGCTTAACAGAAAAATAGATACGGTATTATATATAATATATAAATATACATGAAATCATATATACAAAGCTATGAAAATAGCATGGGTGGTTCAGTGGTAGAATTCTCGCCTGCCGCTACAATGCTATGAAAATATATACTTGATATTATGTATTAAATATAATATATTAAATATAACAAACTATATAACACTACGTATATACAGCATTAGAAAGCTGCTCTTCAAATTTTACTAAATGCTGTTTAATAGTCAAATTCTGTCCTGCCGCCCTGATGACATGTAATTCCTAACCAGCAGCATAAAATTGCGTTTCACTTTAGGATGAATCACAGCCTTGTCATCAAACTTCATTCCAAACTTACCAGTTTAGGGTTTATGCTCATCTAAGCCGGACCTGCCATCAGACCCTCCTCATCCGGGAGTGACCCCAGCGGGTCTCCTGACACAGTCTATGCCCCACGCTGGGTCCTGGGCAGGTCCGAAGACAGTTTTCCCTCCACCGCGGCCGGGCTGCTGAGGTTTGCCTTCCCTGACCCCCCGGGTGGAGGGGAGGAAGGGGCAGGTGGTGCCAAGTCGCGGGCGGCGGCTTAAACACCAGTAATTTCCTTCTTCACCATTTTCCACGTGAATTACTCCAATATGTTTTGAAAACCGCCACACTGAGCAATATTAATGGCGCAACAAATTGACTCGCACTATAGGAATGTATCTATTACTTTTATGGGCATATTTAATTGTACGTGTTTCTTTAGGTTTCTAATTAAAACTGGCAGTAAAAATGATGCCTTTGTGTTTAAGCCTGCATTTTCAGACTTAAGTATACCTCATCATTAGCGCTAATATACAGATAGTTCAGAAAGATATAATGCTCAGGCAGTAAAGTGGATTGGAAATCCTATTATTAGTCCTATTATTAATACAGGCTCTGTCAGGAGGGGGAGAAAAGCACATAAATAACCAACTCTATGAGCAGCGTACGAGGCTTGAGCATCTCGCAGACTTCCTGATGCCACAGGCAACACGTTAGAGAAACCAAGGCGTGCACGGCTGCAAGATCTGAAGGGAAGAGTCTAGCAGCCTGTATGTCACTGCGTGGAGCATCGCAGCCAACACCTCCCGCTGTAAACACCATCAAGAATCTGCCACAGGTGCAAAGCGAGGGAGGCGGGATCCCACACGTTTCTGCAGACCCGCGTGACAAGTCGCCAGGGACCCATCTTTAACACCTTGTCCTCAGCCACCAATTAGAGGACGGAGTCCCAGCGCCCCCAAGGGCAGTTCCACGCTTCACATTTCAGTGGCAAATTGTATTTGACATTTAATTTAAAACCCAGGACACCAGAAGACAGAATCTTCTAGGCCACTAATGATAAAGCATTAGGGAAGCCCCCCCCCCACCTTGTTGCCTAAGGCTACCCCTGCCACTTCCCAGAAGGCTGTGCTACAACTGCAGCAACCCGTCCAGGGCACTGCCTGCCTCTCACCCACGCACAGCTCGCAGGACGGGGCTCTTAGGGGCTCGGCCACACACTCGTGGCAGCTCTTGCTGTGGGAGGCCCCGTGCGACATGAGTACATCACGAAGCAGCTCCCAGTTGATGATTCTGTTGTCTTCTCTCTGGCGGTTGTCTGGTTATTTTTATTTTTTTAATTAAATAGATGCGTGTGCATATATGTATCCTATATATAATATATAAGATACATAGGATATATATATATAACGATATATATGTGTGTGTGTGTGTATATATCATCATTGTCTACCCCGAGTCAGTTATTCTTATGCTTGGAAAGGCGTCTTCGGTCACTAAAGCATATGGCTGTGTTTATAATCAAGATCTCCATCTCCACGGGGAACTGGGTTTTCATTTGGTTCCTTCTCCAGCGACCTCAGTGGATGGCTGTGCTAGAGCTGAAATGCAGGCTTTTCAATGCGACGTAGTTGGGTGCAGTAAATGTATGATCTAATAACTGTGTGGCTTCAGGAGTGTATTGAACCTCTGCAAGAGTCTCTTGCCTCACGCAGCTCAAGACACGTAGAGTTCTTTGAGTGCTTTTCAAAATTCTGTTTTCATGAGACCACCTCCAATGAGCTGACAGATCTAACCCTGCTCTTCCAAAGCATCGCAGGGTAGTAAGTAAGAGCTCACGCCCTGGGTTTAGTCACTCAGCTTGGGATTTAAATGCTGCTACCATTGTCAGTCACTACACCCCAGACGACGTTTTTAAGATGTCTGGATTCGAGCTGCGGTAGCTGTGACCGGCACCTGTGACTTCGCAGCAGTTAGCATGTACCGAGACCCTCTGTGCATGTAAAAGTCACCCTGGGCTTCTCGGTCTCAGTCAAAGTCTCAATGAAACGTTCCAGGACTCTGTCTTTGCATGGACTATCGTTTGCCATTACAGACCTGTACATTGCTATGCTGGGTCTCGGGACACGTTCTATTAGGATTCACTTCACTTGTGCAGAAACGCAACGGCTAGGGAACTGCTAAGTGCTCTGGCTGTTCCTCTTCTGTGCCCGCTGCACAGAGCTCGTCGAGCTGTATTTTTCTCAAATGTAAAACGCGCTTTATGAAGTAGATTCCCCAAAGCCCCACATAGGGACGGCGGTCAGCCTGTGTCCAGCACTTACTCCAGTGGACAGACAGCGCGAGGGTGACCATCCTCGGGGTACAGTTCTCCTTCCGTTCCATGTGGAGGAATCTCTGCTCGGGGCGGAGTTGAGCTGCCACTTGCTGAACATGCGACACCTGTGGAAGCATGCACTCCACACCGCATGCCCCGATGATGGCCAGAAGACGGAAGGAAGGCCCCGTGAGGCTGAATACCGCCAAACCCAAAGCACTGAAAGCTCCTTTATTCTGGCCCCGGGGCCTTTTGGAGAAGAAGTGAGGATGCCGTCCTGGTTTCCCCCCTTGGGTTTGAATCTCCTGCTTTGGAAGAAGATGGATGGTGCCATCTTGAGACGATGTCATCTTGGCGTCTTCCAGCTTGCAGTGAGTGGAGTTCTGTCTTTGAAGACAGGGTAATGAAGCCATCTCGGCCCCTTCATCTGGCTTACAGTGGGGCGGCCGTCATGTTGCGGATACACATGGCTGAGCGAGCAGCCGTGTGCAGCTTGGGACTGGACACTGGACGGGTGAGTGAGCTCACCCAAGGGGTCCCTTGCACCCTCAGGGACTTTCGTTTGTTTTGCCCTCTTAGTCAGTAAATCTGCTTATGCCGCACGCACAAAAAATTCCTTTGTCCCCCAACTTCCCATTTTCTCCTTAAAGACCTGCTCCGCCATCACTCAGGAAGGCATGCTGGGTAAATCCATATTCTTTGCAGCCACTACCTGCCGATAAGAAACGTCTTTGTGATGTGGTCTATATACACAACGGAGTATGACTCATCAATGAAAAGTGACAAATCTGATGAATTTATGGACACCTGGGTGTACCTAGAAGAAATCATACTTGCAGAAACGAGCCAGACAGAAAGGGACAGAAACCAAATGGTTTCACTCATATACGGTCAACCAAATAACCAAATGAAAGGACACAACGGGGGAGTGGGGACCAGCTGGAGCGGGCAGGGAGGGGAGGTGGTGGGTGACCCCCAGGGACCGAAATGATGTGAAATAGATCTATAAATATTTTTTTTTTTAAAAAAAGAAAGAAACTTCTTTGTCTAAAACAAACTGGGCCGGGTCCATTTGGGGACACGCAATGACAGGTCTACGCAGTCCCGCCACGTGCTCGTCAGCCGCTGCTCAGACATGGGCCCGTATTCCCTGGATCCCTGAAGGCCGTCAGGAAGATGATGTGCGATGGACGCGCACGCAGACCAAGCATGCCCCTCATGCCCCAAACACGCTCACGTGTGCGTGCGTGTCCGTGTTTGTGAACTGCTTACCAGGCGGTCATCTGCGGCAGGCGTTCCTCATCAACCTCTGCCAGTGACTCCCGCACTACCCGCTGCTACTGAGAAAACACGTTTGCCATCTTTCGCTTCAACGAAGCGTCCGGAGCGAAGCAAAGCCCCAGGCTCGACCCTGGCTGGCCGCCAGGCGCCACCCGGAGCTGGCGAAACGAGGGCTCCGCGAAAGTCAGTCGGGGGCGGCCGTGTCCACACGGAGGCCCTGCTCTGAAGCAGCAGGCACGGGATCACGCGCTGTCACCTAACGCCGAAGGGCAGCAGCTCCATCCAGCTGTCCCCTGGGGCTGAGGAGCCCACACGCCTGGATTTCAGCCCTTACTTCCTTGTCAAGAAGTCAATCATCCGAACGGCTTCGTGACCGGAGTCCAGTCTGACCCGGGGTCAGGGTGGAGGCCCGCGGTACAGCGCGTGGCAGCGAGCTCCCATTCGTGTCGCTCACCAGCCCACTTGCTGGACGAGGGATCACCATCCGACGGACTCCTGCAAGCTCCTCGAGTGAAACGCCGAGGCTCACCGAGATGGTGATGGGGGCTTCCCGGCAGCTCTGTCTAGCCTCCCAACCTCACCGAGGCGACTCCCAGTGCCCCAGAGTCCGGGTGGCTTGAGTGCCAGCCTTGGCCCGTGCCATATCACCCGGGCCTCTCTCCGGCCCCCAGGTCCTGTCCAAGCAACCGTCCAGGCAGGCGCTGTTCCCGCAGAGCTGGGCCAGAGCGTCAGGCGGGCAGTGAGTGCCCCTCACCTCTGGAGCCGGGTGAGCCCTGACCGTGGGCCGCTGGTGTCCCCGAGCCTCCCCAGCAGCCGGGGCTCCGTCTCCCAGCTGCGGTCCCTCCGTCTCCGCGGGGGGAGCATGTGTGTGGGCCCAGGCGTGCGGCCTCCAGGCCGACGGGCACAAACGTGTCCCCTGCGGCGGTCCTTCCATGGTGCCCAGAGCAAGGCAGGAGCACAGGGAGGTCTCTCTCTCCCTTCTCCCCACCGGGGTGCAATGCCAGTCGGCCAAGGAGATGGAGTCGGGGGGACGGGGTGATAGGCTCCAGCCCAAGAGCCAAGCGCCCACGTGATCACAGAGGTGGGTAGACGAGGAGCTGGTGCTAGAGAGGGAGCCTGTGTGAGGAGCGACGACCGTGTTGGCGGCTGGCGCGCGGGAGACGGGGAACCAGGCGCACGTCTGGGGACAGCGGATCTTCAGCCACTGGAACCCTTGGTCGACAGGGAACTGGGTGATTTCTCCACCTTCCGCGCTCGATCCGGGAAGTACCAGAGCCGCGTGGCCGGCGCCTCGGCGTCACAGCGGAGTGCAAGTTCCATGCGGCCACGGCGAGGTTGGGCCAGGCTTTCTGGCACGTTTCCCAGCTTACGGCTGTGTCAAAGAGCAGATCTTCGATAGATGTGACTATGTGAGTCGATGAGAGGCATCATCATGCCCGCAGGATCCGGCCTTCCCGTCAGAGCTTTATGCCGAAGTGACAGAGTCATTTTACCCCGTGAAATGAGGCTGTCAGCAGCCTGCAGCTTTTCCATCGCAGACCGATTCAAAAAGGATGACTGGGAACGAGGGAAAATAGGCCTTTCTATTTCCATCCTCCTCAGAGGGTGCAACCACACGGTGGCAAGTCAGGGACATGGGGGCCCACTTGAGAAAAAGAGCATGCAGGTAGGAGGAGACAACTGGGTGCAGAGTCAACGCTTTAGAGACTGTGTATGTAGATGCTATATGTTATAGCATTGGGCTTTAAAATACATGCTATAAAGTGCATGCTATATATGTGTGTGTGTGTGTGTGTCTATATAGTCAGAGAAAAATGCTACAACATATTGCAAATTATACAAAAAAAGGAAAACCCCAAAAAGACAATATTCAGGAAAAGCAGCATCAGGCCGCCATGTCTTTCGCTCTAGCAGATGCTCGTCTCCCGAGATATCTGACTCTTCAGAAAACCGCAGCTACGTAACATCGGACGCACTCGCGTACTGCTCATGAGTGCAGCATCCCCACCCCTGCTCTCGTGTTTCCCTGTCCCTCTGGCCATCACTCCGTGTGACGACGCTCTGCACACGGTCCGGGCCCCCTTGCTCGCTTCACGGCACTGCCACGGCGCTGGGTTCCTCAAAGTCACCGCAACCGCCACCGCCTTTGTGCCGACTCCTCCATCCCTCTGGTCACCTGCCGCTCCCTCGGGACAGCAGCGCTTCCCTAGCCCAGCAGACACGGAACCGGAAACAGGTGACAGACGCCAGGAACGACTCCAGAGAAGCCGCCAGTGCCCGGCGTGCTCGCCTGACTCTGCCCCAGCGACCCCTGGACAGTCCAGCGGGCAAGTCCGCGCCGGGGGGGGGGGGGACACGACACACGGTGTGGAAGGAAAACAGAAAAGTCCCGCGGGCCAAACACAGGCCAGAGCTGCAGCAGCGGGTGGCCGAAGGGGGGGTGCGGCGGGGAGTAAGGGGGACGATCAGCGCGCAGACGGGACCGACGTGCGATGACCACAAAACAGAGGTATTGCGACTTGGAACCAACGAACACGAGGCCTCCGCTGCTGCCAAGCCGCGCTCTCCAGCGGCCTTCGGGGTCTGACGGCGCCGTGGGGTCCAGAGCTGCTGCGCTGACGCCTGTCTGGCCACTGTCAGCTGCCGCCTGGCTCACTGGAGGAGGCGCCGGCCGTCCTGACCCGGGGTCCCTGCGCTGGAGCGGACACTCCCTCCCGGCGTGGACCCCATTCTGCTCCGCACCATCCTCCTGGCCCACCTCCTCCTCGCCCCCCTCCGTTCCACCGACGCCCCTCGGGCCCCGCGGCCTATGCCACGGATGTCCAGCCTCCCCGGCGCGCATCCACCACGCGGCTCCCGAGGAGGGGACCGTCCTGCTGCCCACATCGCCTCCCTGGCGGCTGCACACAGCGCGGGAGCTCTGCTCCGGGGTGACCCGGCCTGCAGCCGTGGTGACCAGCGGGCGCTGCCTGTGTCCTCCTCCCCGCCGGCCTGGCCTCCCCTGTGCAGGACACGGAGAAACGGGGTGACGGCGTCACCCCGGGCTGTGCAGGTCCTCCGGGGGGCCGCTTCCCCTGCGGCCCTCTGTCCTCTGCAGGGCCTGGCCGCCACCTCACTCGTTGACGAATCCAAGGGCCTCGTGGCATCGCTGCAGAGGACGCTCGCGTGGGCGCAGCCTCCTCCCGGCTTGCCGGCCCCGGGAGCCACTTGGCAGGACGAAGGTCGGGCCGAGCCCACGGGGAGAACCGGGCCGGGGCTCCAGCTCCAGGCACAGATATGAGCGCAGCCTCCCTGGGGGGCTCCGGGCGGGCAGCCATGGCCGAGGGTCAGTCCGCAGACACGCGGGGAGCAGGCCAGGCGCTCAGCTGGCGACAGCCATCAGCTGTCCTGGCCCAGCAGCGCTCCCGGGGCTGAGAAAAGGGCACCGGGTCTCGGGAGACGGTGACAAGTGACCGTGGGGAACAGACTGACCCAAGTGACCCCTTCGGTCGAAAGCCTCCGTGTCCAGACAGCGTCCTCTCCCTGCCCTTGGCGGTCAGTCCCCACCACAGCGGCTGGTCCCACATGCTGGGTCTGCCTCCCCTTAGAACCGGTTGCGCTTGACACCAGCGCTGCCCACCTGGTGGATGATGGACGCCAGCGTTGGCCCCCGATAGATGATGACGCCAGCATCACTGGAAACCCGCAGCTCCCACCACCCTGGGAACCTGGGAACGGAATGCACCCTATAGTCATGGGGACGCGTCCCCCACCTGCTTGCTGGCCTCACAACAGGGGCCGGGGGGGTTCTGCCCTGCAGGAGGCCGTCACTGAGACCGGCGGGGTCTCTGCCGAGCGGCCTGGGACCCTGGGCCCCGTGACAACCCGCAGCCGGGAACGTCGCTCGGGGTCCGTGTCTTGCTGAGCATCGCGGGCTGGCGACGAGCCCAGGGTGACGGGCGCCATGCGAGGCTCAGGCTCCGTTGCCGGCGCAGGCGCGGCCCGAGCGCCATGGCCCGAGCGTGGAGCTGCCCCCAGGGTTTCTCTCTGCGGCCGAAACACGGCGGCTCCGGAGCCGGACACAGCTCGCAGCAGCGATCTCCAGGCTGCGCTGACTGACTTCACCGGGTCAAGGGCGCGAGGGTCACTCTGGAGCAGAGACTGCCCATGACGGAGATGATCACAGCCGCGCAGGGACCGACGCCAGCGCACGCGGCCACTCCCACCACGCTTCAGACCGGTCAGCGTCAGAGATCTGCAGTGTGCGGTGCCTCCGTGTGTGTGAGGCCACGTGTGTCAGCACACACGCATCTACAGTGTGCGGTGCCCCCGTGTGAGCCCATGTGTCCCACACACGCATCTACAGTGTGCGGTGCCCCCGTGTGAGCCCATGTGTCCCACACACGCATCTACAGTGTGCGGTGCCCCCGTGTGAGCCCAGGCGTGTCCCACACACGCATCTACAGTGTGCGGTGCCCCCGTGTGAGCCCA